>VZRW01001184.1:410754-510677 GCA_013398125.1 Aegotheles bennettii | reverse complement strand
CCGGGGGCAGGGACACAGGGCCGGCTGCGCGCTCCCGGCTGGTTCGCCGCCCCGCAGGGGCTGCCCCGCGAACCGCTTCCCTCAGACACAGGGCCCTGCCCGGCGCTCCGGGGACCGCGGGCTCCTGCCGGAGCCACCGCCGGGAGCACATCCCGCCGATTGGAATCCGTGCGCTAGCGAACACCTATGCCACCAGCCCGGCTCCCAGCAGCTTCCACTGCTTCCGAAGCCCATGGCACATCCAGGGCACGCAGGAGAACAGAGCTGCTTCAGAAGCCAGATTTGGGGGTCACAGGCTGCACCTGCCTGCTGCTGGGGAACGCCAGCACGCGAAATCTCACGCACCCAACGTCCACAGCACAGAACGCAACGACTCAAAGCAGGATTTAGCTTGTGCCTTCTTCCCAGAGCCAAAACCTGGCTTGCCTATTGCTCTGTTGCCAAGGGCTCTTCTGCCTGTCTGTGGAGCCCTGGCCGCTGCTACCACACCAGAGTCCACACAGCAGTCCACACAGTCCTAAATCCTCTGTGTCTAGAAGTGCACCCAGCCTAGGCATGCTTATCATTTGGCACTGTCACCCTTGATGCTTAACAACTTTTTAAACAAAATACCAAAAACCCCTCAAATCCCTATACCTCTTTGCTTTACACTCCAAGTTCTGCCTGCAATGAAGCTATACGAAAGAGAATTACCAGTCACGTGTTCCCTTGGAACACAGTGGCATATCCCTGTAGCAGAGCCGTAACTTCCAGTTCTCCCCAGAAAGCAGAAAGCAATCACAGACAGTTTCATTATGGTTTTCAGTTGATTATCCAAATTATAGCTGAGAGCAGAGGGCAGCCTTTTTATTATCATCACTGCTGTAAAATTAGAAAATGCTGATGAAGCTCCACAAGAACAGAAATTATCTTTTTTGTTGATATTTTTTCATTTTTATAAGCTTTCCCTTAGGCAGTATCGTGGTTCAATTTGACACACAATGGGGAACTGGCATGTAGGTGGGAAAGGAGAAGACAAGAAGGGGGAAACAGGGCAGCTCTTCATCTCAGTTAATCTATCAACTCCTGTAGCCTGGTCCAGGTTTCACCACTCCTCCAGATGTATCTAATTCTTAGAGCCTGGCTGTAAATAATGCTACATTTGCTACACTGGAGATGCAGAAAACCCAATTATGAGCCAGGTAGACATCTGTTGGCTTGCTCTGTGCTTCTGTTTCCTTTTTGTTTTTTATGAATATGTAGCAGAGCAACCAGAACAGGATTAAATATGGTGTAAGCACAAGTACAGTTGATAGGCTTGTTATTCTCTACAGTAGAGTATGAGCATACAGTGCTTCACTTGCACCCAGCACTATTAGGGACAGAAGCTGTGCCCGCACAGAACCTACCACGCCAAACTCTGGAGACAAAAGAGAAAGTGTTTCCCACCCCTCAGAACTTGCTGTTATTGTTGTTAAAAACCTCTACAAATGATCAGGAAATCACTTTACCTTTAATACATGTGCAGACACGTTCATGAAGCTCCACCATTTAGACAGGTCTGTTCAGAAGTCCAGCCCAGAGGATATGGCCACAGGCTGGTAGTATCTGTGTCCTCCCGTTAATGCCTTCCACCTGTTGAGGCATTTTCAGCTGGGATGCAGTTCCTGGTGGGAGGAGGAAGTAAAGAAATGGTTAAGTATTTCTGTATTTGTTTCTTTTGCTGCTGTGTTGTCAGCCTATGCTATTTACCTGGACAAACTGCCTTTGTGAAGGTTACTGTGACTTTTAAAAGACTTTAGAAAGGGGCTATGTGAGCTTCCTTTGTAAAGACTAGCTTGTCCTTGCCCTTGCCCTGGTTAGAGAACTCAGCAGACTTTTGCAAAGAGCCTTTCAGCCCAGGCTCTGGCCAGGGACACAGCTGGGAGCACTGATCTCGCTCTTGGCTTCACCTGTACCAAGCCAGGGCTGGAACCTCCTGCCCCTTCCGTTGTAGGACCAGTGAGCTGTCTCTGGCTCTTGATCCTTCTTGCTTGGAGCAGCAAATTCTGGTTTTGCCTGCACTGCTGACAAGTCACCTTGAGAGAGGGACATTAGTCCCTGGGAAGGGAGCAGTGGTGGCCCAGCACAGGTGACTATAGGCTCCTGGTGCCAGTCACCTCAGCTGGAGGCTGTGCTAGCTCAGGCACTGCTCAAATTAGCAGTGACCCCTGGTAATGAACGCTTGGAGCGAGGGGGTGCTGGGGACCACGGGGCAGTTTGCAGCAGCACATGGCCAGGCTGTGCCTTACTGCCTGCCGTGGGTGCAGGGATGGACAGACACCACATCTGGCATCATGATGTGCCAGCTCCAGCACAGCAGACCCACCATGTACCAAAGGAGCTCCGTGTTTCCCTGGCACACAGGACATGGCTGCATGCCACACCAAGACAGGTGTGCTTCTGCTTTGGCCGTTGGCAAGCGTTTGCATTCCCTCCTGAGAGCTGCGAGGCCGTGGGCTGCCCACCAAGGCTGATCTTGCGTAACTGGACCTGGATGGGTCTCCTAAATAAGAGACCAAGGTCCTTGCTGCCCCACAGGCAGGAGGGACATAGCAGGAGGGAGACAGGGCAGCTGTTAGCCCTTTGTGAGCAGGCAGAGCAGAATGAGAATCACCACTGCCACTTGCAGAGGGACCCTGGCACCCAAATCCTACCAAAGTGCAGCAGCAGCAGGGGCAAACATTATCTCATGTGCCTGAATGATTTAAAAGTTGTGGGCTGGGGACAGGAATTCAGATTTAAATCACTTGGATGCTTTTCACCATGGATGTCTTGAAATTCTCTCGAAAATCCTAACCTACATCAATACTGTTTGTTTTAATATATACCTGTACAATTACACACCTCAACATGTTGCAGGAAAACAAAACCAAGCCAAATTGTAGTCATATGCAAAAGCTACATGGATCTAGAAAACTTCTGAGCAAATTAATGCAAAATCTGATTTCTAACAGTGACACAGACTCCAGCAACACCTGACACAAGTGCTGCAGTTTGCAAAATGCAACAAAAGTTCAGATTAACTAAGACCAAAGTAAAATCCAGAAAAGTGGCTGCATTTGAAGCTTGTCTTGCTGGACTCATCAATTATTACTTAACAAAATTTGTACATACAATTACACATTAAATGCATGTTATTAGTTTCCATTGGTCTCCTTGGGGACTGGGACTCCTCTCTGCAAGGCACGATTGGTACATCGAAGGGGTGTTCCTGTCCCGAGGTGCCACCAACCACAGCGTGCAGAAGGCAAAGGCAGGATCAGGGCCATGGNCTCTGCACTTGCCCTTGTTGAATTTCATTAAATTTCTCCCCGCCCAACTCTCCAGCCTATCAAGGTCTCTAAAAAAATGCAACAAAAGTTCAGATTAACTAAGACCAAAGTAAAATCCAGAAAAGTGGCTGCATTTGAAGCTTGTCTTGCTGGACTCATCAATTATTACTTAACAAAATTTGTACATACAATTACACATTAAATGCATGTTATTAGTTTCCATTGGTCTCCTTGGGGACTGGGACTCCTCTCTGCAAGGCACGATTGGTACATCGAAGGGGTGTTCCTGTCCCGAGGTGCCACCAACCACAGCGTGCAGAAGGCAAAGGCAGGATCAGGGCCATGGGCCAAAGGCACAGGAGGGTCGGTGGGGGTGAGGGAGGGTCCTTGCCATGCCACAGCCCAGCCACCAGCACCACAGCCATGGCTGATCTTCAGATCTCCTTGCTGTGATTCACACAATACCGAGATCAGGAGGAAGCAGTGAACTCTACATTTGAATTTTCTTGGGGGGCATATTGCAGCCTGAAACTTTTCAGATATGTAGTTTTTGAATCACATCACATTGTGCTTTTTCTTTTTCTTTTCTTTTTTTTTTTTAACGTTGGCTCTTGAAAAGAAAACAGTCCCCATAGTGAAGTTGACATGATAAATTAGTGTGGCCCTGGCAAAGCCCTCACTCTTCATTGGGCAAATAGTTATTTATGGACTTTCAAATTGTGGCTTATGCAACAACAGGGTGAGTGACTTTCAAAAAACCTCTGCCATGTATTGACCTGATAGAGCCTAATGGGTCCTTCAGAGCAATTAGGATTTATTGTGTTAACGTCTATTGTGTATAGAGACCGTTTTAAAAACATGTGTTATTTACCCAGAAGGCAGTAATGACTGTTTAAATACACAGATTGTTTCTGAAATGCTTGCTGCTCTATACATTGCAAAGAAGTTACTCCAAGTATTTTTCAGAGTTAAATACTTTGCTCCACCGGGATTTCCAAGCAGGGTGATTGTAAGGCACACACATTTGGGTGCTTATAGCTGTAAGTGAATTGAGCTCTCAGGAAAACTGCCAAATGAGCAACCTTGAAGCATGAAATCTGAGATTTTTTTCTTGACCAAGGGGCCAGTGCTCACCTCTCTAGCGGTTTGAGCAGCTTAAGCCATTTCCCAGCTGAGACAGCAGGGCATTTCTCACAACTCACATGAGTTTTGCCCTGTCTGATCTGAATGCCTAGCAAGGGTGACCTTAACACCCACAAAACTGTGGTTTCCACCATGGCACATCTAACCCCCTATGTGCATGTGAAGTGGGACCATCACTAATTCCCTGTAACCTCCTGGAGGCTGGCATGCAAAAATAAAGACCACTGAATATTGGTGCAGGTTTAAGAAGCTTAACCCCTGGCCAGGCTCCTTGGCAGGTGTGAAGGAGCATGGCTTCACCGCCCAGCAAAGACTAGCACTGGCTTACACCAGCTTTGACTCTGACCACAGGTAAAACAAAACCCCAACTCATACATGGCTGCTATCAAATGCCTCTATGAAATAATAATAATAATAATAATAATAATAATAATAATATAGACGAATTGCTGCTTGCTGTATCTTCAGACCAATGCTCTTTTGATCAATGCCATCTCTAAATAGGTATTTCCTTTCTCTGCCCTCTCCTTTGCTGTGAGAGACCTACCAGGGTGAAACTGCTCAAAGCAGTTCAGCTTTGCCACAACTTCCCCCTGCCCCATCTCAGGCCATGACTTCTGGAAATTTATTTCTATTTGCTTGTTTTACACGGAAATTTAAGTAATATCTGTTGCAGTTCTTTATTTCTGGGGACAAAAGTACTAAGCAGTTTTCTAACCCAGCAAAGAGAGAGACAGATTAGAGGAATCTCTGGTTGAAAATGTAGCAAATACTTTGGAGTTATGATGAAAGTTTGTAATGGCCAATGTGCAAAATCCTCTGGGGAAAACACTCAAGCAGCCTGGACTGAAGCTGGCTGAAACTTGCAATTTCTGTTCTGTGAAAATTTCCAACATTAAAAACAATGTAAATCACACCAGTTTGTGCCAAACAGGGCAAGCTGCCCATACTTCTGAGAAATCCTGCAGCACCAGGAGAAGCTCCACAATGTGAAGTCCTAGAAGACCCCCTGCCCAGGGGGCCTTGGGAGCACAGGACAGGGGAGGTCCAAGAACAGGGGACTTGGAGATGCTGGGGTGCCAGGAGCTTGCTGGGAAACCAGGCAGACTTCAGCCAGGAATCAGCCTGGTGAGCACTTGTCCCTTAGGTCCTGCCTGGCTTTCAGAGAAAGTCGGTCAGTCAAAATGGAAATGTTTCCAAGAAATTTTCTGTCTATGCTGAACTGGCCCTTTACAAAGAAACTGCAATCGGTATGAACATCTGCGGTTACGGGTGGTCTCTTGTGGCCTTAAAATTCTATGAATTGGTGAAAAACATATGATAACAACTGTCACTGTTAAGAGCAACTGTAGTCTGTGTTCAGAATAGTTCAAGCTCAGTCTGGCCTTTCCTGAAAATATGAAGTTTCATAAAATCAGAATAGGTTTCAAACACATAAGCTGCTTTGACTGCATTTATTGACTAACGTCCCAAGCTGCTGTGATCAAGATTTTCCAGATGCAGTGATTCTAGACCCTCTTAAGGCAACCTTAAGGGTTAATCTTTATTTCTAGAAATTGTTACAGGCCTGTCCTCTGGAAACTGGACTCTTTTACATGTCACATTGCCCACTCAGTATCAGAGGCAATTAAAAAGTCACACAGCTTTTGAAAGCTTTATCTTGTATGCATACTCCTCCATAGCACCCTAGGAGAAAGCTCATATGCAATACACACGTGCTGTGTTTTCAGGTTTTCACAAACCAGTAAGTATCAAGGCCAGAGACCTCCTGAAACAATGTCCTCTCCCTGACCTTTTAGACATTCTTGCTAAGACCAGGCACTTCAGATTCTCCATATCTGTTTTTGACATCCTTGAAGTGCTTGACACGAGGCTGGAGGGATATTTGGAGCTAAGGCTTAGTGAGTCGTGTCATTCACATAAAATGAACCAAATTACAGTGAAATACAGATTTAAATCCCTGCATAATCAACATTATTGGACACAAGTAAAAAGAGACAGAACCAGATGAAAAGGCAATTAGCACTAGCTAGAACTATACATGTTTTGATTACTTCTGCAAGTCATTCATGGGATAATGTAATACACAGGTCGATGTGACTTTGGAAAGTATGTTGCTAGTAAACTTCACATTCAAGCACTAGTTAGATATGAAGAATTAACACATGCAGGTGATCTACAGAGCTCAATCTTAAATAGCAACAGCTTTAGCAGGGACTACTGTTACAGAATTGGAGCACATCAAGAGATTTGTGGGGCAAAAGAAAGAATCCACGCTCAAAATTCTGTACCTCACTGCAATGTGCAGCACCATCAAGTACGTAATGATGTTACTCTGCTTGGGGTATGTCCTGGTGATGCAAGAAAGTGCTTCAAAATATTTTCAATCCTTCCACAAGTGCTAGCACAGGGTTGCCAAAAATCTTGGATGAGCAGGTTGTGTAGTCCTCTTACAGACTCTTTTTACCAAACAGATACAGTCAAACTGATTTTATATAAGCAATAAGCTGACAAAAAAGGTAACACCACCACTGCAAAGATGGGGATCACACAGGCCAGCACCTTCCTTATGGCATGAAAATGGTAGAGTAGCTTAGTTCAGCTTTTTGCTCAGAGAAGTTTGTCCAGCTGCAGCAGAATTCACTCTGTGTGCATTTCCATTATGCTGGTGACAGTAACTGTTGCACAATTTGGGAGAAGGGAGCAACCGAGCTCTTCTCCATGCCTCCCACAGGCTGGCACTGCCAGACCCCCAGTGGTTACACCGTCACGAGGCAGACAGGACCCCACTGGGTCCACCTGGAGAAATTACTGCGCAAGCTTCCATTATTTGCCCCTCACTGTGCTAGGTGCTGAATGTACCTGCAGTATGAACAGCTCTTGGGCTGAGCAGCCAAAGAACACAAAAAATGGGAGAAAGAACAGGTAATTCTCCCTGCTTTTGCAAACAGAAAAATTCTGTGATTTGCGCCTATGGACACACTAAGCTGGGAAATCAACCCTTCAGTCCTGAGCTGGAAAAAGACCATTCCGGCTCTCTCTGCAGAGATGCTGCTCTCTGTTTCCATTCCACTAGAGCACATTAGGCTGACAACCTCCAGTGCTACGCTGCAGGGATGCAAGGCTGCGTGTCCATTCAGTCAGGGCCAGACTGATTGTCCTGGAGACAAAATCCCTTCGTGGCAGAGGGGCAGTCGGGGGGGGGGGGGGATAAGGCTGATTCTTCACCTGGGCTAGCCAGGCTGCATCCTGACAGGACTAAACATCCCTCTTTGGGGGAGGAAAGGAGAGGGCAAGGTGAGAAGACTGTAATCCTTTCAGCTGAGATCCTGCCAGGGCTGTTGCTAATTAGCAGAGAGAAGACGTGTTGTGGCTGGTGAGAGACAGACACATTCTGTGTTGTGAGACAGTGACTTCAACCAGTGCTATCTGTGAGACACGTACACTGTGAGCTCCCTGATCATGTTTGCATTGCAGGAGCCGTTCCAGAAACACCAGCTGAGACCTTGATGCCTGCTGTGCTGCCCTCAGCCTCATGTGAAACCCGTGATGGGATTTTGGATGGACCAAAAATCTTGGTTGTGAATCCTGTTTTCACTGTTCTGATACAATCAAACCTGTTTTCTATAGACATACAGAGTGGCTGTGGCTTCCAGAGCACGGAAAAAGACTGGTACCGGAGCAGCAACTGCCACTCCTAAGCTTGCTCAGGTACCTTAGAGAGAAAAGAGTGTTGTACCTATAGATAACAGAGGAAATGAGAAGTTATTTTCAGTCTCCACCCAAAGAGAGACAGTGGTCCAGAACTGTACGTGTGTGTGTGTGCACATATCACTTTCATGTGCTGTAATTTGGAAACATTTCCAGCAGAGACTACTAAATCTGGTCGGTTGGTGTCTGGTCTAATTTATACTGAGCTGAATCTGCAAGAGCCCGGTTTAAATCTGTGGGGTTGTGTGTGGCTGTGCTCGAGATCAGCACCTGCTTCAGCACCCTTGTACCCAGGGATAGCCAAAATGTGCCCCTATTAGCAGAGAAGAGCCAACAACCTAACCACCAGGCCCTGCAGCTTTCTTCCATAGATTTTATTTAGATTCCCTGACAATGTAAAAGGAATTATTAATAATTTTGTGTCTTTGTGTACTTTCCATTTGGGTTAAGATGCCCTGAATTTCTCCTCAATACTGAAGCACAGCTATATGAGGTCAAACCTGCCTTACAGATCTTTTAACTTGGCATATTCCTGAGACACAGCTAACTCTGTTGGGCACATAGGCTCCTGACTAAATCTAGTACGAGCAGTTCAGGAGATGAGCTAAGACTAGTAACAGCAACAAGCTGATCTCTACAGCCGTAGAGATTAAACATATTCAGCTACACACTAATGCAGCTACCCAGACAAGCCCAAGCCATCCTGGGCTAAAATGTGCTTTAAGAAATTCTGTATGTACCAATGAAGGTCTTAGCATGGCCAAGAGCTGGCACAGAAATGAAGGGAAAGGTGTGGATGCAGGTGCTGTTTGCATTGTGCAGACTTTCATTGAGAAGGGAGGGCAAGGTTTGGTCTTCAGCCTGAACAGATTCCTCACTGCTACTAAGCTGACAGAGTTGCGATCCAGCCTTTCCCTAAATAGATCATAAAAACCTGTACAGGTGACTATTTTATGAGCAAAGAGGGAAACAAAGAAAGCAGAAGAAAACAACAGCAGTGACCTCCACGGTTCTGCCGGGTGAAGAGGAACAGGCCATGAACAAACACAGCCCAGCCACAAGGTGTGTCGTGCCAGGCTGCAAAAAGGGACAAGGCTGCTGTAAAGGTCCTTGACACGGGCACACTGCTGATCCCCAAACCAGACCCCTGTGCCTTGCCCTCTAAAAGCACCTCCTGTAATTGGCTACGAGCTTTAGAGAATGAAATCCAATTTACCTGCCACAAAGAAGAGCTGGATGGGGCCTCCCCAGAGCGTGGTGGGTAAAGGAGGGCTGCCAATTCCCATCCCCGAGCTGCTCCCGTCCCGGCCGGCTCCGGAGGGAAGGGGGAAGGGGCAGCGGTGGCAATAAGCACAGAACAATTCACTGGAGAGCCGCGGCGCTCTTTGCAGTTTGCCCACTAATTACTATTAAGCTCTGGTTCCTTTTTGTGTTCCAAGGGGCATCTTCAATGTGGCACTGCTTCTTGGGCCTTTCATGCCGCTGGGCTAACCCCTGAATAGCAGCCTCCCCCCCGCCACCCCCTTGCTACCCTCTCTCTCTCCCCTTTTTCTTTCTCCCTTTTGCTTTTCTGATAGTATTTTCTGTCCATGTTGTGTAAGGCCCTAAATGAATCTTGACTGCCCCTACGGCCGACTGGAGACGCACAAAAGCGGCCCATTCCAGTGGCCACCGCGCCATTGTGTGCCCTAACAATGCACTAATTGGCGGTGACAATTGTGCGGCTGGGGAGGAAGAGGGGGCCGTGGGGGGGCCGTGGGTCTTTTCCAATCAGTGAGGCGGGTCAATAAAGAGAAGAGGAGGAGTGCGAGGGGCGAGAGGCACGCTCTGCTCCACAACCCTCCAGCTCGTCCCTGCCAGCCCCAAGCAGTTTGCCCCTAGGTCCCCCCCGAATTCCTATGGAGAAGAGCAAAGCGAGTAATTTTAATGGGTGGCTATGCAGAGCAAGAGATGTGCAAACTAAAAGGGTCATCTCAGTCTCCCAGGATGTCTCACTGTCCCAGAGGCTGAAGAGCCCATGTGATGAGGACACCACTGAGATATTCATGAAACAGATCGCACACAAAGCCACGGGGATGCTGGAGGTGCAGCACTCTGCTCCACGTACACATGTGAGAGTGCTCACCTCCGACTGAACTGAGCTTAAAACCCCGGGGTTTTTTCACAAGGACAGGGTGTCCTACAGTGCTCTGCTGGGGTAGGTGGTGGTCCTGTGGAGTAGGAGCCTGCTGTGCTGGTGGGAGTAGGGAAACAAACCTGGGCTACATCTTCAGCACTAGCTGAGCTGAGGACCAGAGGAATGAGAGAGACATCAGGTGCCATGGGACGGGGGCTGTTTATTGCCACTGTGACACCTCCCAGGACTAAGAGCTCAGAGGGACTGACCCAATCTCAGAGAGGTTTGGCTGGAGTGAGCCCATAGACTCTGAGAGCTGCCCTGCAGTTTGGAGGCTGACGTATGTGATGAGTCAGGACACATTTCAGCTCTACTCATTAGCTTTTGAGATAAAATCTGGGACAGGAAACGGCATGGGCAATGCTTCTGAGAACGAAGTATGGAAGGCTCATCCAGTTGCCTAGGTTCAAAATTAATGCAGACAGGTGAGAGATGTGGGGTCAGATGCTGAAGTGCTCAACACCTCCCCACCTGTTTTCCAAACAGCCCATATCAGCTCCCTCAGAGAAGAGTGAAGACCAGAAGGTGTGGAGCACACTGGTTCCTGACAGGGAAAGCGAGGCAAGCCAGGCTGGCAGCAATACTCAGGTTTATGAAGGGCTCTGAAATGTCCCTTCTCGACAGAGATGCTTCCCTTTTTGAGGCTGGCTGATTTTTGAGAAGCATTGTCCAGAGCAGGATCAGGAAGCGGGTAACTCTCCCACCCCTCACAGGACAGCTGTGGGACTACTATGGTAGGGAACACTTCTGCTAAATGATTTGATGGAAAAGAATTATCTCCTGTATCTGGAAAGAAGCAGAAAAACACCCTCCCATGCAGTGGCATCTAACCAGGGAACAACTACGTAGGAACCACCTTTAGTGGAAGAGCAATACATACTTTTCTGCAGCACGACTTAACAGGCCTCATGTATCGGCATGGCTTGGAGAAGAAATCTTGCCATAACCTCATGAAGAGTAGAGACAATGAGCAGGGTGGACAAACTGGAGCTGCAGACTCATGGACAGGCAGGCACTGTGCCTGGATCTAAACTCCCTGGTGCTCTGACTGATTGGGACTGGCATTTCAGTTTGGTCCACTACATATAAACACTGAGCTCAGCTGCAAAGTCTGGTCCTGCAGCCAAAATGTTGAGGGGAAGCCTACTGTGAGCCCAATGTGAGAAGTGGAGCTGTAACAGCCTAGACCTGAAAGTGTGCCATGACCCCAGAAATCCCAGGACACTGGACTCTTGCCCTTTTCACTTTGTGGCCACCCTGGGCACAGTGTTTTTCTTAATGTCATCTCTCAGCTTTTATGGGTCATTGTCAGCATTTCTATGAAACACCAGAGGACAATTCGGTTCAGATATATCCCTGCTCCTGGGAGGGAC
The DNA here is from genome assembly GCA_013398125.1 of Aegotheles bennettii. Lineage (NCBI taxonomy): Eukaryota > Metazoa > Chordata > Aves > Caprimulgiformes > Aegothelidae > Aegotheles > Aegotheles bennettii. The sequence continues at coordinate 498,981 of VZRW01001184.1, read as the reverse complement.
CCACATCTCTCTCCTGAATGCAAGGTGGATTTGTCAGCTCCTGAAGTTTGGTGGTGGTGCTATCCTCCCTGAGACAAAACCACTAGTTACCTGCTCCAAACATAGTAAACGTGCCGCTTCTGCTCACCCTCCCCTATCAGGCCTCCACACAGCTCCTGCCGACAGCTATGGAAACATTCCCATGGATTACCACGGGTGCTGGAGGAGGGCCTTATATAGTGAGACTTCTCTGCCTCTCCTTTGCCCTAAGCCCTTCACAGAAGTACTTTATTTTTTTATGACAGCACACTAACACTGATATAAATCTCTAAGCACAGCTAACAATGTCAATACTGTGTAAATACCTACAGTAGAGACCCATATTTTATTATACTTTTGCACTCTTTTACCTGCTATCACCCAGGGTTAACTCTGCTAGATGCATGTGCATTTTACAAGGAATCTGCCAATTTCATACACTGCTACAGCTCGTGTCTCTGAACATGGAGAGCCCAGCTCTGGCTCTTCCACAAACTGCAGAGCTTTCATTGAATCAGCAGAGCTTGCATCTGCTTAAAGGATTGATCACGCTGTCTGTTAAATCAGAGATGAGCGCTCTTCAGAAGTGCAGAGTCCAAGCCAGAACAGGACATTTTGCAGTATGTACACAACAAACAACACCCACCAGTGTCACAAGCAATTGCGTGCTGATGTCTGATGACAGAATAGTGCTGGGGTCTCAGTTCTCCCACCCTAACCTTGCTCCCACAGGAGTCTGTACCCCCTGCTCTCAGAAATCAGTGGGATTACTTGCAGGGCAAGGCACAATTCAGTGGAGAGAGACACTCATCATGTTTCATGGCTTAGTTGCTGTACTTTAGGTACCTGTCTGCAGCACCAGTCACAACTGAGATTAATTTATAATCTTCAGTGCTAGGAAAGCCCTTTGGATTGAACTGCTTCATGCACACTGATTACATCTATTACCTTCTTACACAGAATCAGTAACTTGCACTTTCTCACTTTTAAGTAACACTTGCTTTTACTAACAATTCCTTCTTATTCACCTGACTTTTTAGCATGTTTACAGCCTCAATACCAAGTTTTATATTTGTCTACACTTAGAATGGTTGGAATTTACTCCTGCTTGCCTTGGAGACTTTGTCTGGTTTTACTTGTGACACCTGATTATCTGAGATGCTTTTCACCACCTTCTCACAGTGGTAATACTCAGGCCTCTAGATGGGACCACTATTTTGGAGAGTATTTAGTTAAATGAGAACTATTTTAAAAAGACAGTCCAGAGCTATGTACACACACTCCCAATATATTTTTGTTCGCCCTCAGTGTGCCTTTTACTGAAAATGTATAGTAAGCCTCAGGCTGGAAGGTCCCTCTCCATCCCTAAGGAAAGGAGGAGGAAGCTGGCTCCATCTGGGTTAGTCTATTACTGTACTGTAACCGGGATTGTATCATACACATTATGGAAAAGTTGAAAGAAAAAAAAATTGTTTCCTTGAGCTCGGAGCACAGTTTTGGACAAGGAGCTTGTACAATTTGATTTATTTTAGACAATGTCCTCGGGACTTCATAAACTTGTGGATACTGTCACTTATTGGTTGCATGCCAATTCTCCCACCTCTTAGACAACCATCCAACTTACCGTATTAAACCAAATACTGTTACTTTTGATCTAAGAGCTAGAAGGGTAACTTTTTAAAGTTCTGACCTTTAAGAGAAGAGCTGGAGCTTGGCTTGGCACAGTCAGGTGATATGAACCATCATACCATTCATAGACATAGGAGATGATCAACACTCCTGGTTCAACCTATTGTCAAGCATTTAACATGCAACAAAAACATGAAAGAACAAAATCCAAATGACTGGCCGTTGGACCTAAGGGGTTATACGATTTGTCCATGACCTAATATTACCAAACATATAAGATCATATGGTTACAAAACACTGAATTGTCCTACCAGCATGAGGAGTACCAACCACAAAGAGACCAAGGTAGGTGGATACTCTGTGGGTGCCAGTCTGCCCCCCTTGCTCAGCATCAGAAATAAATGGCACTTTGCTACTGTTTCCCAAGGGGCCTGGGGGGCATGCAATTCACAGTCTGACTGTATTTCTGTGGCCTGCTGCACTAAAGGATAGCTGATAAATTAACACAAATGGTTAACAGAACAACCCAAAAAGCATGGGTTTGGGGAGTGTGCAGCAGGAGTTAAGAACAGGGCTGCTACTGTCAGCTTTTGTTGGCAGAGTTACACTTCACTGGAGGGCACAGCTTTCATGTAGCAATAATGTACAACAGGGAGAAAAATCCCACCACTTTAGCTCCTGACTGAAACCAAAAGAAATGTTGCTCGAAACTCCAGCCCCAAGTTGACCACGACAGCTACTGGACTATGTCCTTTCTGCAGCTCATTTCAGCGAGGGTTCAAACACTGCAACAGCACAACAGAGAGGTTGGGAAGGGGCTGTGTAAATGCAGCCACAGGAGGACAGAAAAACAACCACTAAAGTGCTCCTCCCAGGGCTCCCTAGACACCATGGTCTCTGCTCGGTGTTGATGCTTTTTCCCACCATCCCTTACAGGGAGAAATGAGGAGGGGAGGTGGTGTCCTAACGGAATTTGCTCACCTTGTAAAGCAAATAAGGAGGAAGAGAAGATCTTGCACATGGTTTTCTCATGCAGCTTGTGTGGTCCTGGTCAAACATTAATTTGTTTCTTATAGCCGATTTCACCACAGGGATGAAGTCCAAAGGTTCCTGCAGGAGAGAGGATTGACATTCCTGGTGGACTTCTTTCTGAGGAGGGGCAGGAGGGAGGGGATATATCCTTCTCTTTGAAGGCCATGAGAGCATGGGGCTAGGTGTGGATTTCTCTGGGGACCCTCAGGCAGGGGAATTAGGCCCAGGAGCTCCATCATGGCTCGGTGCTGCAATCCTTACAGTCACCAAATCCACAGCTCCAGCAAGTTGCAGAAGCTCCTCAGCTGATGCAATGGAAGAAGCAGCTCTGAAGAGCAAGAATCATGCCTGCTCCTACGTCTGTCACTTGGACAGCCCTTAGGAGGTGGGAAAAATCTTGCCCTCCCAACCCTTCAGTGGTCTTTTCAGTCCATCTGGGAGATGCCACTCTTACTTAGTGGTCAAGGCTCTGAGCCTGGACCCTTCTGGCAGAGTTTGATGTGACAGCCATGCAGCAGGAAGCTGCCTCCTGTGCCTCCCTGGAGCTCTGTATTCAAAGGTGCCCATCAACAACAGCTTTCAATAAGCCCCCCTGGGAGCTGTTGGGGGTCAGCACCATTAAAAATCCAGGCATTTGTAGCTTTCTAAAAGCACTTATGAGATTTAACTGGGAATTGAAACCCATAAAGCCTGATGCAGTCCTTGACAGTATTTCCAGAGACCTCCTGGCTCAGACCCAGGAATAGTAAGTATCATGATTTGCTTAGCTTTGGAAGACTTTCATCAGCAGATGAGCATTTTTAAGGAAACTAGCACTCTTTCAAAACTTGTCCTACTCATGGTGCAGTACCCACCAGAAGGCAAATTAAAAAGGACGAGTAACTTTTATTTACTGTTTATTTAGAGTTGCCTTTATACATGAAGGACTGGTGCCCTGATGCTGTCTTAAGTGAACCCAAACAGACCCTGCTCAAGTGTCAACAAGCAATTCAACTCACTGAATTTAAATTATAACATTATCACATATCAATAATAAATTAAGGCTATTTCCTAGTAGTTGCAGATAATTTTAAAAAAATCCTTGTCAAAAGTAAAAAAAACCCCAATACAAACACAAGAACAATGAAACACACACATTGCCAATAAGTTAACAGAGTAGCACACACATGTAATGGTTTTCCAGAAACTCAAGGTGTGCTGCCAGTGATGCTAAAATCCATTGCAAGTGCTGCAGGTGAGCCGGTGCTCCGGTGGGAAGGGATGCCCAGGCTGGCAGGGCCAGCACCAGCCACTGCTCTCCGCTGCTCATGCCTGGCTTCCCCCAGCCCCTAACTGCCTCGACTGAACTGAAGTTGATTGGAAAGCTGCCTTTATCGCCTAAAACCCTCCAAACATACATTTTGCTCATGAATTCTTACTTTTGCTTAGCTCAGCTATAGAAGGGACTGGTATAAGCTAACCTGATATCACAGGTATGCCATTAAACATCAGTCTGAAAACACACTTCAGGTTAAGCAAGATCGACTTCGTAGGCAAGTGCATAAGCATAACTGAAACAAATCCTTTTCTCACCAAAACAAAACTGCGTATTCAAGGATTTATGTTGGTTTAACGTATGGATTAGACATGAATAAATAATTGAGCCACTGACACCTGTGCACATAGATGAGGCCTCATACACTTTGGTCCTAGGCAGCTGATAGCTTTCCAGGCTTGGATTTCTCTGATGCTGCCTACAAGTGGCATCTTTGCCATTTGAATTAATGGCCACCCTAGGGAATTTGGACAAAACTGGCATTTTAAGATACGACCCAAGCCAGCGTGTGCACACCAGGGTTTTCAGGTAAAGGAGGACTTTGTGCATTATCATCCAGGCTGTCTCCTCACTGTGTGGCTAAAATGCAGTGACAGCACTGCTGCTGTCAAACGGGATTCCTGCTACTGGTGTCAAATGTGGACTTAAAAGATCACAGTCAGTGTGGACATGCGCCCAGGGCTGACATGTGCTGGAAGAGTTAGCCATATACTTTAGCAAATAATGCTAACATTTAAGCATGTTAAGCCTCTCCCTAAGGTAATGCTGACCAAACCTCACTGGGTTAGCCTTCAGGAGTGCAGGCTACATTAAAACTGCATTAAAATTGAGCTTTGAGGAGTGCCTTCACGCCCACAGCACCGGACACAGCTGTGCCACGCAGGTATGGGGCACTGTACAGCTGTCCCTTGACATGTGGCGTGGGCTGCCCAGTGGGTCCAAGAGGAGCAAAACTGCATGTGACCTGATCCCATCTTAATGCCCAGTGCTTGCCATTTTTATATATGCACAGCTCCTGAGGGTTTCACATAAGCAAAACTGCATTTTGGGCTGAAGAGAAGCCTAGCTAGTCTCCAAAATATAGGCAATAAAACCCAATGCCACCTCCATGCTACCCTTTCTCATAGTTCCCTCTTAAAGCACAGATAGTAAACAATTTTTATGGTCACCACTCCCAGAGCAAAATGGAAACTGCCACGAGCAAGGGTTTCGAGCTCCAATGACAAACACGCATCACGGCAGAGCATTCCTAACAAAATTCTTCACTTTTGAAAATTTAAGGCACCAAATTGAACAAAAGTGAGGGGTTTCCATGCAGCTTGGTGTCTTCAGAGCTGGTATATGCAGCTGTGGAGCTCCCTGCACAAGGGCAGAACAAGCAAACTGATTTACTCAGCTGCCCCAGCAGAAGAGCACGCACAACCACTGGACAGTTTCAGTTTAAGCCTGCAAGTTAATCAAACAGCAGTTTCAATGAGGAAATCCAAAACAGAAAGATAGACACTAATATACAGTACTGTAAGGCACTCCTACTGGAAAGGAAGAATTGGAAGGCAAATTATGAAGGAGAGAATGATCAGAATCAACTGGTGCAAAAGCAACACAATGAGCTATGAAGCTCAAAGTCGAGCTGTAGGCTCAGCACTGTGAGCAAAGACAGGGAGAGAGAGGGGACTGGCTTGCAGCTGAGCAGAGAAAAAAAGAGATAAGGTTATGAAGATTATTCAATTACATTTCTTTTATACAGATCAACAGTCAGCTGCAATCCAGGCTGTGACCTTGAGAAGCCTGGGAAACTCGGTGGCTTCTGTTGCTACAGGGAAAAAACAAAATACAACTGTGCAGCTTCCCTATTGCATTGTAAACATACATCCTCTGCCTTTTCTTTTTTTTAAAGTCTTTCAGGACATTATCATCAATCCATTATAATACACACAGTTTCCTGATATTAAGAGAAGCCTTGACAAGAGGACCTCTAGAGGTACCCTGATGATTCCTAACAGGGCCCTCAGAGCCTGCGGAGTATTGTGAAAATCTCAAGTTCCTCACTTATCTAGGAAACCCTCAAAATTGCCAATTCCTTTTAACCCAGCAATGAGCTTATATTGGTATGTGCCCAGCCAGGATATTGTGTCACATCACAAAGCCATCATTTTTCATCACCTAAGACAGACAAAGAAAAGCAATAGAAAAATTTGTGTAAGAGATCCAAATTTCTCTTTTTATAGGTTGAAAATAAAAAAAACCCAAACCTGCAGTTTGCATCCCCTAGGTAGGTCCTTCTCCCCATTAAAGGAAAGCTAGAGGGTCAGGGTAAAGAGCAAAAGAGACCTGAATAAGGATCTCTACAGTGTCCTAGACTAAAATAATCTCAGACTAACTAAACAAGATGAGAAGTTTCTAAGTATTCACAGAGGGTCCAGTTATAGTCCATTGCAGTGAAGCACTCTATTTCTACACTGATTACAAGTTCTGTACAAGTAAAAGCAGTAACTGGATGTACAGATCAATTCCTCCTCTGTCAGATATGAAAGCACCTTCTCTGCGAAGGAGACAAACAGCATGTTTTATTCTTGATTCACAATGAAATGCTATTGTTCAAATTTATTTCATGCGTGGGTAAGACAAGACTAGAAGCACTAATGTGTAATTTCACCTGTGTGTGGGGGGAGAGAGCTGTGCAATTTGGAAAGACCCCAGGTACTTTTCCAGCTGTTGCCCACCCAGAAGTCTGCAGAGCAGAGCCACGTGCATGCTATGGGTTGCAGAACAGGAAAAGAGTAGCTGTGGGGACCAGCATGCAGCATTGCTAGTACAGCAGAGACAACCACGCAAGGGTACAGCGTTGCCTGAAACTCAAACCACCTACAGTACCCCAAGCTGAGTCACCTGCTACCAGACGGCTCTTGCAGGAAAACTGTCTTTTAGAGTTGGGTCTTTTGAGAGTTAGTAATGTGAGCAGTAGTTTCAGTTTATTCCTTTGCCTTGCAGTCCCGAAAAATGAACAGGGCTTGTTCCTACTGCATCAGCATCTTCTGCAGGCAGGATCAAGCCTTTCATCATGCTTGCAAAAGGCAGTGACAGAAGACTTTATCTTACCTGTTCATATGGAATAACTTTTTTGGATAGGAGCTTGGCATCCCTGAGAGGAAAGCATGTTCCATGTTACAGTCTGCTCCTATAGCTATCGTGAGAAGCTATATTACTTTTCCAAGGTAGAAATGAACATGTATCCATTTTAGAAACTGGCTTATTTACAACACTGAACTTTAAAGAAATTAATCTGATCTGTATTGTACAGTATCCTTTTACACAAAGCTTTGGGCGCTGCTAGCGTATCATAACAATTTGCTCTTTGCCATTAGTAATAGCAGTGGTTTCGGACCCATGACTAATTCCAGTGGTTTTGCCAAAGTCATACTCTTTTTTTCTGTAAATCTCTGTTAGCAAAATAAACTGTTCTGCAATATCTGTACAAACCCAGAGTAACTCCAACGTTGTCTATGTTGTTATTCCAGAACTCAAGAATAACTAGCCGCCCACACAACTGGTACTTTGGAGATCAGGACATCTGCCAAAGTAACAGAGTCTGCAATTCTGAACCTCACTTCCTTGACTCCATGGGGTTTTTGACAGTGCACGCCAGCAGCCTCCTCTAAACTGAGCGACATGAAACAGTGCTGTAAGGTATATAAATACCAGAGTATGATGATAGGAAAAACACCAGCTTTCTTCCTTTAATGAACCACCATTATATCTAGAGCTAATTCAAAATAGTACCTGCCAGATTCTGACAGTTTCAGAGCTACCGGCTTTGCCACAGGGCTAGCTGTAGTGACACATGCTGAAAAACATGGGAGCGTACTGTTTATTCAGCCAGTACCACTGCAGTTCCTGTTTGCATGACTAATTCCACAATACTTCCCCAGTGTTTGCATTTGTGAACATGCAGGGAATTCTTCACATGGGAATGGACTTGCAAGGAACATTACATCTTTAAGGACAACAGCCAAAAGCAATTAATTTCACATGAGGAACAGTAAGCTGAGAGAGAGACATCCCCATGTAGGGGAAGTATTAATTTTAGTGACAAAGGTGCGCGATTCACCAGGTTTATTATATATGGGAATCCCTATACCACTGTGCCAAGAACATGGAAGAACCCTCACTTCCTTCCAAAGAATCCCACTGTGAGAAGGACTTCTGGAAAAGCAAGGCACTCGTTGCCCAATGTATACAGATATAAACATGCTTATATATATATATATATATATATATAGTAGTTGCACTCAAATTTGAGAAAGCTCAGATTCAGCTACTTTCTGACTGGAGGCTGGAAAAGGTAACCACTTATACTCCAGTACGAGGCAATTCGTTGTAACATTCTACCTTTTAATGTAAGCATGATGTACCCTGTTCTTCTATTTAAAATTCGTCAGCAATTAGTGAGGTGCTCCAACGATCAAGACTGACTTCTGCCTTGAATACAACAGGCTGCAGATTATATAGGAAGCCAAGATTGGTATTCTGCATTTTCACAAACCTATGTGAGAGGAGAGGAAAAATACACATGCATGTGACTGTACATATATATGTGAATGCTTTCATATGTATGTAATACACATATTACTGCAGGGTCTGGAGAAAGAGTTAAGAATGTGGAATGTGGACTGGAGGAAGGAAGATCTCTAAGCGCTCACTGGAGGTGATGCTGTAATGAATTAAACATACTGCTAGTGATGACACACATCTCCCCAGTTAAATATATCACAATCTCCCTTTTCACAATACATGTAATTTACCATGTTTAATACTTCCCCGTGGTTCCAGGTGTGTGGAGCAGAATCTTGAGGAACTTAACTCTCCATCACGGAAGTCACTACAGAAGTATAAAATCCCTCAGAGCTTGCAAAAAACTTGGCACATAAATTGCACGTGTACACAGCAAACTAGTGTTTCAGGATTTTGGAGGTATTGTCTAACTAACGTGGGCAAGACCATTTTCCTGACTATCAGTCTAACAAGTTCAGGTTAGAGAAACATTTAAAGTAAACCTCACGAAATAAAAACAGAACCAATGTGGACACTTCATATGTCTTAAAACATGAGACTAGTTGGAGGTCAGAACCATCATGTTACTGGAGACGAGGACATGGCCTCACATAGCTCAAGAAGAACCAGTGTAAAATTCAGTGGACTTCAGTGACAGAGACTGACTGATATACCCAGACTGAACAAGAACAGTAGCGAGTCCACTGCTTATCTGCGTGTGGAATAGTTCACTGGGGTGGTTATAAATATATAAACACAGCTGAAGGAATTATTCTGCATCTTATGTTTGCAAGCACCCTGAATAAGGTTTGATGGAAGATATTTTTCTTTCCTCAGGGAGGAGTGACATGTAAATGCACTGATCCTTCAAAAACTGCTCTCTGGAAACACAAGAAAATAGAACCATATGTCCACTTCAGAAGGAGTAGGTGGGTTTAAAATCATTCCTGCCCTCCTGGTTTCTGTGAAACACCTCACCAGAACCTCTGCCAAGGCTAATAATAAATAAATAATACACATAAATAAGTAGATGATTCATCAATTCTAAACAAACAACATAAAAAATAATGTGGTCATGGCAGCAAATATTTTCTGCCTTGAGGAAAAGTCTTCTCCAGAGCTGGAAAAGAAAAAGCTTGGTGCTTAATTAGCTAGACCTAAAGTATTCCAAACCACATTTTGTACAAGAGTTACCAGCTGCACTTCAATGAAAAACGTAGCTTAGCCATTGGTATTTCGAAGCCAAAAAGGCTTTATGGCCACTTTGGCAGTCACGATTCACAGATGAAGAAGGTCAGATATTATTTTGCAAAAAAGACTTCTGCCTGGCTAAGCTGAGAAGTTGCTTGAGCTGGCAGCTGGGACAGGGATTCTCTTCAAGCTGGACAGTGCCTTAAAGAACTCATGTGTTCTGATACGACAACTCAAACATGTTGCAAGACTCTTCAAAGTTTTCATCCATGTTCAGTCGCCTCCAGAAGGATTTCTGCTTCTTCTGCAATTCTTTACGCACACACCTGGGGCACGGTACAGCCTTCACTTTGCACTCAGAGTGGAAGACAGCACCACAGCTTTCACACCTGCAAACACAAATTAGTGTCAAAATCAAACGACAAAGTAGGACCAGGGCATGCAACGGACTTCACAGGTACTGAGGGCAGAAGACATTACTTCAAATAGTTCTGGGACCTCAAAGAGTGCTATGTTTCAAAAGAGTGGAGTTGTTAAAGACACTGACTTGCCCACACCTCTGCTGGTGTAAAGTTACTCAGGACTACTCAAAGAAGTTGACTTGAATCCATTTGCAGTTGCTGACAATCTGTCCCAGCACTCCTGCTTCACAGACAGAAATTTTTAGAAAGATGAACACTTATGTTCTTATTAACTAGCATTCAGGTTTATCACAGAACAGACATCAATTTTGTTTTATGAAAGTTTGCTGCTCTGGTTTGTAAATTAAGAGTTAACAGTACTCATTTCCATTAAGATATATTTCAGCATTTGTAACAGTCAAGATATGACATTGTCCTCATTGAAGTAGCATTGGTCAGCTGTTCTGGAAATAGTAAAGTATAATCCACTTCAACAGCAGGAGAAGTAGCCATTCCACAAAGTAAAAAATGAAACAGAAGTAGGTGATATTTTCTGCTCTGTCTCCTGTGGAAGACCAGACTAGGTCAACACAATTATAGCTTCTGGCATTCAAAGGTGTGCCGTTCTGTTCTCAAATGTGAGGTTATGACTTCAAACAAATTAACTGCTCAAACAAGGTGACTGGATTACTTTTGGGGCACTCTGAGGCAATGGATGCAGTGTCACAGCAGACCAAGTCCCAGTTCCAGCTGGCTGTGGAGCAATGAAACATCTGGTGATCACAGAGTGGGCTACAACTAGACAGTTGGACATTCTCAGCCTTTCAAAGCTATCTACAGTGATGAGTAGGTCACTACAGCTTTGTAACCAAATAAAGAAAATGAAACGATGACAGTGTTAGAGGTACAAAGTCTTAGATTCCAGTTTGATAATCAAATGATGAAAACAACAAAACATCAAACTTTAGAGAAATTCTGAAATACAAAAGAGGGGCACTGGTCACCCTGGTGATTCTGTGGAAAGTCTTGAATTGCCTCGCACTTTTCCTTTTTTGCAGCTATTGTAGTCAAGTGACTATATGAGATTCCAAGTGTCCACTGTTACATCTGACCCTGCTCTGGCAGGGGGGTTGGACTAGATGATCTTTCGAGGTCCCTTCCAACCCCTAGGATTCTGTGATTCTGTGATTTAGTGGCTTTTTTCATTTGTTTGCTTTGAACTTTTTTTGTTGTGTTTGGGTTTTTCTCTTAGAAGTAAGTTTCTTGTCTTCAAGACTGTGAAGAGAAACTGGAAACATGAAGAAACAAACCCCAAACACTGTGAAGCCGTAAGGCAAATTGTAGCATTTGGCATGCAGTCTGGCAATATGCAGAGAGGTTCATAAGCTAATACAACCTGTTAGCTACATCAGTTGCATCTGCATCTCACCTGTAGCTTTTAAAAAACTGTTCCTGACCTGGGTGCACTTTAAGTTTTATGCAAGGGTCCAAACATGGTCTAAATTTTAGTTACTGCGGAGCTTTGAGAAGGCTATGCAGAGGTTTAGAGAGGCACGTTTCTAGCTAGCATGAACTGATAAAACTCAAAACATGTAAGAAAAGGAAGGTTAAAAAAGCTAAGTATAATGCTCTATATCTACTAACTATGATGCTCTCTGGCAGAGAAACTTGACTGTCATATTTCTAAGTCCAGCTAATGAGTCCAAATCTGGTTTTGAATCAAGAAACTAGCACACAGAGAGATATTTATAATTTCTGTGCTCCAAGAGTGTGTGTTATGGTCCTGATCCAGTGAAGCACATAAACACATGCTTCGGACTTATATCTCAGTGATTTCCTCAGGATTATTGATCAGCCTACAACTGAGCATGTGCTTACGTGCTTTCTGGATCAGGATCTCCACGAACAGACACACTAATGGATGAGGGAGAGACAGAGAGGACAGCAGTGTCTTTAAAACTTTACATCATCCTGAACTGACACTAATGGTGATTTTATCAAGCTAATTCTCCCTTGTTAGTCAGCAATTTGCAGTGCCCTGGAAGTTGCTAGAGAGTAATGATTGATGAGGAGTGTAATTTTGTGCTCTCACATTGCCACTCCCTGTGCTCACTCAGTATTTCTCCACAGTACACACGGAGGTGACAAAACTTGTCAGAAATTGCTGCTGAGATGGATGGAGCAGGATGATAGAGAAGCCAGCACACCTGCTCTTGCCAGCCAAAGGCCATCAGCAGAGGAAACAAAGATCAATCAGGTTTAAATTATTATTAATTAATTTTTCAAAAATAAGCTCAGTGGAAAAAAATAACAAACTTCTCTCACATTGTGCAGAACCAAAAGAGAGAGAAGAAATGTCTGCACTGTAATTTATTAGAGCTGTTGCAATAGCTGAAGCTCTGACTGCCAGGCCCTAACCAGAGGCAGTGTGAACAGCCAGCCCTGCANCCCGATTGTCCCTCTGAAGGCCTACTTTCTGCTGTCTTTGGTGAAGGCTGATGTATTTCCAGCCCCAGCTGTGGGGTGCAGATGACAACAAAACAGCAGCCTAGAAGAACAGCGCTCTGAGTTGGAGAACAAAGCTGCCTCTTGCTCTCTGCAGGGACAGGTGGAGAGGATACCTGGGTCAGTCTTCACCGCATGTTTGTGTTTCCTCATTGCTAAAGAAACTGAGCCACTGGGTCAGGGGGGCAATGCTGATCTTGCTCTGTCCTTGAGCAAATGGTGAGTTACTCCCTTTAAAGTGATGAGCTATACTGCCCAAAGCCACCTGCAGCTTCATGTTTCAGCATGTCAAATACAGTCAGACTTAACTGACCCTGGAAATGTCAACTGGCTGACCATTCCTAATCTCACAGCGAGAAATTTTCCACTAAAAACCTCACCAAAATAATATTCCTTCTTAGACTATTACAAACTGCTTCTTATATAATCCTGACATCTAATATTATCATTACTAGTTACAAATGAAAAGCCTTTCTACATTAAAAGCATAAAACAATTCCTTGTATGTTGAGGAAATGCCAATGTTAATATCTCCCATTGTCTGGGCATTTGAAACATATACATACCAATATTTGGTGAATTGTAAACTCTGGCAAATTGTTTTCATGCTTCCCATATGTATTTCACAAGTAATTCTAGATTCTGCACAATCAATTCTTTATACTTGTATATCCCCTCTGTACTGCACCACCATTTAGATGCCCATGGGTAAGATGGGGTGCCCAAAGAGGGGGCTGCAACACAAAGAGGTCTCCAAGACCTTCCAACTCAAGCAGACAAAATAAACCAGGTATTTTCAAGTGGTGGCCCAAGATGTCAGTTTGCCTCCTAGGAACCTTACAGGTTAACAGACTGACCAGTATGATTGTGTTGGGATGAAGCTGCTGGGACCAGCAAGGTTTACTGGGACAGCTTCAGTACCATGCACATGGGCTGTACCCATCCGGCTTCCAAACACCACGTGGGGAGTCAAAGCAGCTCACAATACTGCTGTTCGCCCCTGAAATGAACAAACAGTGGATGACAGATACACCACCTTTCCCATCTCATAAACAGGAAACACGAGGTGAACTGACTTGCTCAAGGTCAGCCTAGAGCTCTAAGAAAAGCTGAGAAGGGCAAAGAGCTTCCCTGTCTCACTGAAGTGCCATATTCACCCAGCATCCTTTCTCTTGTAATTTTATATATTAACTTTCATTTTTTTAATTTAAAAAACCCATTTCCTCTGCACACATTTGCTCAAATGAGTAATCCCTTGAAAGAAATTTCAGTAAGGATTTGATTTAGGGCTGAACCCTTAATTGACCAGAACTCTTCAGGTTTTTTTCTTTCCCTCCATGCAGAGTCAAAAAGAAGATAAAATAGGGTTGTTCATTATGTTTTCTTTAGATGATGCTATACATTCACCAAGCATCCAAAATCCTAAGCCACCTGTAACTTGGCTATTAAAAAACCCCACAGAGCAAACCACAGCAGCTGAAGTAAGCCTTGCCTAGGAATTACAGCGTGATCACCATCCCACGCCACACACATGTGCCTGTCTGCAAGTATTTCTCAATTGCTCAGATGTGAATATCACAGACATGCCCTTCAAAACTCCCAGAGATTTTAGCAGAACACAAAGAAAAAGAAAACGGACTAGTCTGTGTTCACTTACAACACAAAAAAGGCCCCAAAGGCAATCAATGCCTGACACACACGTGCAGCAATATTATTACAGTTGCCTAGGAACCAACGTGAGGAGCCTGCCTAGGGAGGGACATCCATGTAGGAAATGAATGGAAGAAAGTTGGCACTAATATGACATTGATTTGTCCCTATAAGGACCTTGTTAGAATAATGCCTTGTATGACACACTTACGGTCTTTACTAGACACAGGTGGTTTTTTTAATACCATACTTAAAAACTGTTAATCCTTCAGACTTGCTTTTGAAAAAATTGCCTCTGAAAAGGGGGGGAAAAAAGGCCAAACAAAACCAGAGCAGAGCCCGCTACTCAGCCCCTCAAATTGTCACATGTCTGAAATCCACTCTAAATGATTAATTCAGTGTTCGGGGAGCCAGCAGTGATTCAAAGCATAATTATAGTTTTCCTTTCCACATCCCTGCTCATCAAATGGGGGTTACCCTTGATATGTCAGCAGAGCCTGAAGACACTCCTCATTTATAATGGCGTGGCTGGGTCCTGGGTTGGCCCCTGAGGGTACAGAGACAGCGGAAATCACTGTATCTGCCAACCATTGGCCCCGCTGGTGCTGAGGGAACCGGTGCAGAGATGTGAGCTGGTTACAAGTGGCAGCTAGCAAGGGGTGTACAGCAGCCACCCGCCTGCACTGACAAGACTCACTAAGGAGACTGCCCACAGTTTGCACTCCCAGGACAGCCACAGGGACCAGCCCAAACAGCTTGACATAGCATCTGTGACCAACATCACCACTGCTGCTCCAGTGATGCCATCCCAGGACAGCTGAAGGACGTGCTACCCAGTGTTCCTGCAAGAAAACTGCCAGATCAGGGTCTGCTCCCTTTCACCCAGTGTGGCAGACCGAGCTGCTGGAGATGCACCTCAGACAGGGGGGAGGATGAATGAATAAGCCCCTATCCCGGCATGGCCCTCCTGGGCTGGCCATTGGGTGCCTCCCCCTCTGCACCGCCTCTTGCCCCTCCTCAAGGCTGACTGCATCCAACAGATGCACAAAGTGGTCAGAGACATTAAAGCCTCACAAATGAGGGGAAAAGCGGGCAGCTCACTGGAGGGGAGAGAAAACCACCAGTGCTCCACCAGCCAGGGAGAGCCTGTGTCAACTCCTCCATTGCTAGACCCAGAGAAATCACAGAGCAGGCCTTTGTCTCGGGTGCTCACAGAACGAATTGTTACAGGCCGGGGCTGACCAAGAACAGCTTGATTCAACCACCTGCTATCCTCCCATGACAGTTGTGTACACAGGCTGACTTACCTCACTGGACCACAGCAGCAGGGTCGAGCAGGAGCAAAGGGATCCTGCAGCCCCCAGACCCCTCTCTGCAGAGCTCTGTCGCTCCTCATTAAGGAGGGAAGTGTGTCCTCAGCTCCCCCCCAGCTGTGGCTGCACGGTTTTATACTACACTTACCTACATATTCTTCCACACTTGCATCGAGCAGGAGAACTAAGGACTGACCTTAGCACTGCCTTTTGCAGGTTGCCTAAGTTCAGAGATCCCAAGCCAAGTAACGTGGTCTGTACACAGCAGTTCACAAGAAATCAGTAAAGGGACACTAAAATTAGTATCACAACATTTAATCTGAAACTAATGTGTTTACACTTCAGTCAGTGGAACTAAGTCACTTTGGAAAGGGGAAAAGCCCTAAACATGGTAGATGCACTACCTGGAGAGGCTGAGATGCCACCAATATTCAAGTGTTTACCTTGCTCAGGCATATATCTCTGCTAACTGCCACACCACGAACTGGGCCACCCCTCTACCTCTCCTGTTATTAATGCACTGTATTCACAAAGCGGTGGTTGAAGACTTAAAAGTCAGGCAATACTGCTAACAGTAATATTAACATACTGCCCCTCAACAGTCACAATTTGACTGCATGTTTCTACTATTTTGCATTTTTCTGTAAGTCTTGAGTCTTGGAATCCTGTGATCAAGCCAGGATTTTGTTTTTAGTAAAACAGAAAGACAAAAGCACCTGGACTTAATAGCTCTGCCGTAACACTGAAGACATGCCTACCAGGACCCGAGATGGAATAAAGAAACTTAACATCTAAAAAAAAAAGTATATAAACAGCAAGATTCTTAGGGTAAACTTAGAATTTCTGAGCACTTAAGAGTTGGCAGTGTTTGCTTTCATGGGCTAAAAAGCAATTGAAAAGCTGTTGTCTGGACTACAAGGAACCATATTTGGGAGATGGAGATGTCTGTCTTAAAAGAGGAATTTGCATGAGGAAGGAGGAAGAAGAATTAAAAGGTCTTGACTGACCGGTGGGAAATATCTAGAGTGAGGAAGATAGCACAGGAGGGAAGCCACACAATAGGAACTGGAAGCTAGATGGCTGCCATGTTCAACCATCAGGGAAAAAGACAAGACTTCCTACTTGAAACAAGTATCTGCCCTTACGCTGAATGTTCTAGTTAACATGACTCTGACATGAGGCAGGTAAAACCAACCTCTAAAGCTAATCCAGTTCCAAAATACAATGCCTGATGAAAAAGCCAGTATATTTTATCTCTTTCTTTTTATGTATTCTAGATAACATTACTGCGCTAGCCTACATAGACAAAAATCAGAAGACCTGACCCAGATGATTTTGACCAGTTATGACAGATTCAGGTGAAATTAAATTATCAAGAGAACTTAACATCTATTGAGGTACCCAAGTTTCTTTAAAGAAAGTGCTGAGCAGACCACTTCAGGGTGCTTTGAACCAACTCTCAACATCTGATAAGCTAAGCTCCTTGAAAATTAAGTACTAAACTATTAGCATACCTCAGGGGAACTGGGTTTGGGGGGAAGGCTGTCTAGCATAAAACAAATTAATCAAAGCAAGAGGGAAAATTATGTACTTTGAGTGATGCCTTTAATTCGTGCCAAGGTATTTCCTGGAAATGTTCTATACTATGTATTACAGTCTCTCCACCTAATATCCATCTTCAGCTTTCTCCCAAATGTTCAAAGCTGTTCTTGTCCAGTGACACAGCATTCATAACCCAGTGAGCTGTAATCTTGCAAAGACTTTGGCATGCACATAAAGCTATGCACAGCCTCAGAGCCTTCAGTAAGACTTCTTTCTATGTACATTCATAGGTCTTATCAGGATGGTGGCCAAAGATTATAGAGGCATCCAAACTGGTTGATGTCGTAAGCCTGTCCTGTGGCACGTCTATTTTAAACTTGGGTCTTCTGGTTTGTATCTTAAAAGGTCTGCATGTCTTAACTGATCTATAGAACAAATTAACTTCACAAAGTGAAAACAGTTTACCCTTGATAAATGAATACGAACACAAAAGAGCAACTCTCCGTGGTACACGTACATCTGTAGTCACCACATAAAAGGCAAGGAATTGACTAAATAGTTCCTAACCAAGTAAGTAGCTTTACCAGCAAAACACAGTAAATTGCCTGTGAAAGTAGTCACTAGATGCCAACACACAGGCAAGACCAAAACTTTATTAACTGGGTAGCATATAATAATCTTAACCAGAACCAGTATAATTACTTAATTATCTAATTGGATAGAAACCCCTTTTTAATTAATAAGTCTATTCTCATGCCAATGGCATTTTTCCTCAGTATTCCTTAAGATTTAAAACTTGTTAAAAATTGTTCTAGGTTATAAAACAAATATGGCCACATATTATAGCAACAGTACCACTACACAGGCATTGTTTTCATTTCTGTTTTTTTTTTTTTTTTAAAAAAAAGGAGGAAGAAACAAAAGCTTTTCACCATGTTAATGAAGAACAAGAAATATCAGAAAAATCTGAGGAACAGCACCTGGCTGATAACAAATGGACAAGGATCGCTCTAATAAGCCAATTTATAATAAGGGATATTTAAACTCATTTCACAACACTTGTAAAAATAAAATTAGTGATATAATAGGATAATTTTATGGGTTTATTTGCTAAACTTAAGCTCAGGGCAAAATTAGTCCAAGAAATAAAACAGTAGGTAGATGCTCAGGTTGTTTAAGTTGCCAGAGCTCCAGCAAAAGCAAAGCTGTGAGAGTTTACATTAGCTGGCAATTTGCTCCACGAAACGTGCAATTAACTCAGGAGGTTTTAAATATGGTTCTCATGATTTAGAAGTCTTTGAAAAGATGCTGAAATAGTGAAATTTAGAGAGAACCCTGATATAAAAAATAAATATGGTTAAGACAGAAAAGAGGAAAATGGTGGACAGAGCAATCAAACTGACTGGCACCCAAAAGGATGGGACAATTTTTAAGAAACTGTTTAACTACTGAATCATGGCTTTCATCAAGCTCCGTGTAGAATGGCCACCTCCCAAGAAAAGCCACAGAAAGGAAATATCATTAGAAAGCTTATGACTTTGTGAGCCCACCCTTACATTCAAGGCAGCAAACTGTTGCGTTGTATTGTTGAGCAGGATGTAAAGAGCCTGCCAAGCACAGCCCACAGACCCGCTAATTAAGTGAACTGATTGTGTTTGTTTTGGAACCGTTTGCCAACAAAGGAATGTGTCATGCTGATTAGTGAGAGAAGGGTATGTAATATATGTGTATTCAAACCCTGAGGAGTGCATAACCCAGGTATTCACTCTGTTTGCTCAAGGACTGACAAAAATGACTCTCAAGCAAATAACCTGACCAAAGAGAAACTCCAGCCCTCAAGAGGGGCCCTCCTTTTCTCTCAGCTGTATCTATCTAAAGAAGACCTATCCTTCATAAATTCCTACTGAAGACTGCTTCAGAAACTACTGAGAATATTTTGGAGAGAAACAATCTCTCCACCTCAAAGCTGACCTAAGAGACCATGAAGATAGGAAAGTTACAGGCAGCTGAGAACCACCTTGGAATTGTAATGGCCTCTGACAGCTGTCACTCTTCTCTCCAAAGGGTGAGAAAGGTCAGGGAGATAGCTAGAGTAACAAATGCCAGCTCAATACAGACACACACACACACATACACAAACAGACTTCACTTTTCAAACATTCAACAGAGTGATGAAGTTTGCAAAAGCTGTCATGCACCCACTTTCAAATCTTTCCAACCCAACTGCCCATGCTTTTTCATTAGCAGCATGTTCAAAACTGAATGAGCAACATTTGAAAGCAAGAAGGAAAAACAGATCTCAGCTGCTCTTCCCTTCTTAACTCAGCAGCTACAGCCAGGGTACCTGACAGTCTAGTACTGAGTACAGAATGTGAATACTACGCTGTAGACAGCACTTCCAGAAAATCAGGATGGAGAAAGGGAATCATAGTCAACTCTCACTGCATATTGTGTATCAGAATAGTACAACTAAATCACAAATCTGAGCTGTTTACTCAGAGCTCTGTACAACACTTAACTGACAAGGAAAACTGTACAAGTTATCAGAAATTTCAGGTATAATTACAATTGTTCACATAAACCTTTTGTGACTTGCCATTCCATCTGCCACAGGTTACTCTGTACATCTACCTATTTCTAACTGGCCTCCTCACCTTACATCTGTTGTTGCAGTGGTCAGCACACCTACCTCAGAAATCTCATCTGTAAGAGATGGAAACAAACACAAAACCCCTCTAGCTGGCCTTCTCCCTCACTGCTTTGCAGCTAATGGAGATGCACAGTAAAACACACAAGCTCCTCTGTTGGCATGAGTTGCCTCCAGCCTGAAGGGGGAAAAGATCAAAAATATGGAACTGAAATAATCTGGTTAGTTTCACACAGGTGCAAGTGCACACACAAGCAGTAATGAGATGAGAAAAATAGGAAGTGAAATGGAAAATGCTGGGGATAAAAGCAAGGTTTAGTGATAAGGAGTACAAAAGGAGTAAGCCGAATGACCTCTGATAAAATACAAAAAAAGAAATACTGGAGAACTTTCATGCTAAATGTGTCTTAATTAAAACCATTAACAAAGACCACTGTCTTTGGCGTGACATCAACCACAACTTCACACGTGTGAAACATGAAAAGTCCTTTCTGGCTTCTAATTCACATAAAAACAGGAGTCGGAGCAGCTTTTTTTGGCTTTCACTGAACTGCTGACAAATACTATTTGATTCCAGGAGGTTTTAATCTCTGTAATTGCAAGGTATATCTCATCTCAGCTGAAGGGCAGAGGAACAATATATTCTCAACAATGTTTTGTGACCAAAAATCCTCCAGACAAATCAAATGCACAGACACTTCAAGTAAACTCGTCTTCCCAAATGCTCTTACACATTCTCATCAATCTTTCGGGAATATCTTCAATTGCCTTTTATACAGTCTCAATAGACATCTTATGTTTCATGTGATCTTAGTCTCTCTCTTTTTAACTCAGCCTATCTCACCATGCACCCTAGATACATCCTTTCCTGAAAACCGTTTATAGAGCTCAGCTGCACACCTTGTTTAGACAATGTCCACTGCTTTGTCAGTGCATTTTTTAGAATGAGAGTATGGAAAAAAAGAATGTGCAAACAGTCTTTGAAACTCAGGTCAGGCTGAAAATCCCCAAAGAGTAGTCCTTGGTTACTTGTAATTTAACATCTTTGTGCACACAGGGGAAATCAGATTCTTAACAATGCCCTTTTAACAAGCCGATCATGATTGTTTTCGAAGGTGGCTCTTTTTTTTTTTTCCCCTTCAATGGAACACTTTAGAGAACAAATTAAAATTACTGTATTTGAAACAGCCAGAAAAGTACTTATCTATGGAGGAATGCTGTGCTGTCAGATATACTGTCTTTTTGTTGAGTTAAAAAAAATTAAATACATTTCCTTTATTTAAAATCCAAGACATTTCTTAAAAACAGTAGTAACACTGCTGTGTTGCCAAGTCTGCTCTGGTTTTCTGCATTTTACTTCTAGGTTTTTCATACAACTTCTGTCCGTGATCTGGCATCCAATACTCCATATAATGTGAAATAAAGGTTCTTTTGTTTAGCTGAGGACTGGCATACACTTACACTTATTTTGTAGCCATCTGAGAACAGCAATGTCATTAAAAAAAAATAAAAATCTTGCATACGTAGGTACAGAGGAGTATGCACACAGAAAGCAGAGAATTAGCTGTAACATTTCATGGGGAAAACACTTCAGATAGTTATTGTTTTATAATGGACAATCCCAGTACACCATGGGCCCAATGATCTTAGATACTGGAAAGATGTCTGTGATCCCTCCAGAGTACCCATTTGGGTTTCCACAACACTTTGCAAACTCAGAAGAGCTTTGGATAAATGACACTGTGTGATGCTACTGAGGACTATTCCCTTTCTGAACAGCTGTTGTGAGACGTACAGGGCTTTGGGAAGTAGTTCTTCCCATCTATTTTCAAGTCTGCTCATGGTGACCTCCCTGGAGCAGTAACCTAGTGTAGCTGCCTAGAAATGTGCATTAGTGGGATCCAGTCCCTAGTTATTTAAAAAAGTGGTCACAAGGCTGAGAATCCGCAAGGATATGATATGCGAGTCAAATGTATGACTGACATCACAGTACCTGCTTGTAGACATGTCCTCAAAGGGGTAAAGGATTTCCCCATTGTTGCAAATCTCACAGATGAAACCCTTTTGACTACAAAGACTGCAGCTGTACACATGAGAGGTGGCAAACTTGATCACTTTCCCCAAGAAAGGAGCCAGCTTTCCTTCAATAACCTGAAATGAGGAGAAAACAACATTGAATGAACACCCCAGAAAATGACTAGAACTCCCTGAAGGACTGAGACAATATTTATCTATACAGAAATGCAGCTAAAACAACAGGAAAGTTACTTCCCAACAATTACAGCGCCATGAAATCACAAGTAATTATAGTAGCCAATGAACTGGCAATAATCCAAACATAAAAACAAAGTTACTATCCCTCTGTAAGTCTCTATAGGCGCTAACATACAAAATCAGTAGTAATTTTAAGGTACAGCAATGCCTTCGTATACTAAGGCACAAAAAAGTACATAGGGGAAGAGTTTAAGGTTTCCATATTATCATCTAACTGACAGCTATGGATACTGCCTTACTATCAATACTGCCAAAATGAATGATTTTAATTTCTTGCTATTTTTTACACACAAATCACAGTTTTGTCTTTGTTCCTTTTCACCCAAAGCACAGGGTGTTGGGTTTTTTAATATATTTTTGTGGCTTTCCTCCTTTAGCAAGGTGGTTTCCTATTGAAAACCATTAAAATACAGTATGCCCCTCATTGCCAAAATATATTCTCAGATAAACTTCTGAATAGGAATTGTGGCTTTTCCTTCAGTGTCCAGATCTCAAATCAGTAAGTCTCTCACTGCCAGACAATCCTGCTAGACCATTAGAAGTGATTAGCGCTCCCTGTGTTGGTGTGAAAAAACAGCCATGCAGTATAGATTAAACTGCTAGCCACAACACTCATCTGAATTTGTGACTCAGTGACAATGCCTCAATAAGGGGTGCTATTCAGGCAAAATGCTTTCCATTCAGATGAAACTTTCATAGACTTTAAGGAATTCTGCTGGTGTAGGGAATAATGAAGATGGAATAAGGCTCTAAGTGCATATTCTTCTCTCCTAGGCTTCCTGTGGTCTGAATGGCAGCCTGCCAGATTAGTGACAGAAATGTGTCATGGGATTTGATAGTGACCTCCTATAAAAAGGAAAAAGAATGCAATAATTGCTGACCGAAGGCTTGCATAGGGCTGTACCCTGAAACCGAACCGTGGGGAGATTTACACTGCCATGTGTGCCAGACTCAGGTTAGGCACCCCTTCCCTCAATATGGTAACATGCCACTTGTAATTTGGGTTTACTGCAAACAAATCTAGAGAAAGCAAAGCTCAAGGCATAGAAGAACAACAGATATTTTGGAAGAACCATCAAGTAGAAAGGAAATAAATTTGCATTCCAGGGTGAATTCCTGCCCGTTAGTCGGAGTTAGCCACTATTAAGGACTACACATGGAAAAGGAGGTGCATGGGTAGTGTTGATGTTGATGGCATTAAGTGGCACCGGCTGAATTGTGCCCCCTCTTTGCTTTCAGCTCTAGCCTGCTAACAACATCTGCAACAACAGGAAGCAGCAATGTTATTGCTACTACTGCAGATAGGACATCTGCTCATGTTAAGAGGAAAAACGACGTTCCTATTGCATCCTGGTATAGGAAGATCCCCTTCAATCAGAATATAAACAATGCAGAGAAGCTGCCGCATGAAATACAAAACAAAGCCATAGTTCAAGGTAGTCACATTACTAACCTTCTAGCAGATGGTCAGATGTTCGTCTAAGCCTCCCCTAGGCTGGGTTTTGTTTTTCATTTTAAAGGAAGAAATTTTTTTCTTGCAGACTCCAGAGTTAGAGAGTCTGAAAGCCAAACAACTTGGGAGTAGGAGAAAGACCCAAAAGCTGATAGTATTCAATAACCAGGAGGGAAGAAACAGGGAAGCCACCCAGCTAGTGACATGACTACAATCACGCTCCAAAAAGCCATTTAGCATTAATAGATGAAATACACATACAAAGTTAATAAATAAACCACAATACATACATACTTTCCAAAGCATTTTCATGCTACAGCAACTACCTGTGACAGGCCACAAGAGCTCAGCTTAAAACGCCAGGCAGGAAGAGCTGCAAACTCTCCAAATCTGGACTAATGTCACTGTCAGCAAAGACTTAAAAGTCAAAATTCTGAATTAAAATCACACTTTATATAATGTAATAAACAAAATTAACATAATCTGTTACCTTCCTAAGCACCAGGGGTGAATTTAAGTCTGTACAAGGCACAAAAGGTTTCCTATGCTGAAGAGCTCGCAACCTAAGCAAGACAGATCGAGAGTGGGAAGCTGCCCCCAAGGAGCTGGTGGGTTTTCTCCTATTTAGTTATTTGTATGGCTCATCGTAACACTGCAGTGGGTTGGCTTGTAACTTTGGCCACTGCAGACATACAATGAAGATAATATCTTCAAAGAGCCATGCATGCAATTTTGCAATGTGAATTACAGGCCATTTCACTGTATTACAGGAGGAAGACAAAATGTAACATCAAACTGATGATATCACTGTTTTTAGCATCTGTAAATTTTGTGTCATTTTGTTTCATCAGAGACCTCAAGGCTGTGCACTGGATATGACTTTTCCTTGCAGCCTTCTCTCATTTGTGTTTATAGCTAATAAGAATAAAACTCTCATCTCCATTTACCCAGGCAAGCAAGAAGAAAGATTTCTACTTGCTGTCCCCATGAGAAGCTTCATGGTAGCACTTCCCCAGTAAGAGTTTTAAGGCATGGGACATGTAATCAAAGGCACCAAAACTTCTCCTGTGACTGAGCACTCTCTTGTGACAGCTGGAGGCTCAGAATCAGTCAGTTTAGACATCCCAGACCCACAACGGCAGAGTCCCAGGACATTCTCTCAGCTGATGCTGGAATCTGATCTTGAGTTTCAAGGGAGCAAAAGTAATTAAAAAATAGATGTGTGTTAAACAAACATAATGCATTATCCAGATATCAGGGAAATCATGGGGGGAAAAAGCCCCAGATCTCAAGAGGCTGTCTTGGCAGAGCCAGTAACATCTCTGTCATTCTTTAGAGCTGAATCTGTTCGTAAAACCTTTGAGTAACGGAGACGCCACAGCCCCCATGCAGTCTAACCCAGCACACATCTGCTCTCACTGTTGAAGTCACTCCTAAGCTTTGACCCAAACCTTTGCTAAGGACATTTCAATTTACAAAATAAGCTTACAAATTAAGTTTACAAAATAGAGAAACTGTGAAATCACACCCTACGAGCTGAAGAACAGTCTCACATTTCTGGAGTGGAAATTTAGCGCAAAACTGACAAAGTTAAGAGTATGTTGAAGGAACAGAAACCAAAAATTCCACCATTGACTTATCCCTGTAACATAATATAGTCTCAACATGCACCTGCAAAGGTTTAAAAATATATTCCTGCCTCTAAAAAAAAACAACAAACAAACAAACGAGCATCAAACTTAAATTATAATTTTGCAGAGTTTCAGATTCCCTTCTGCCCACAGCACACATGAAGAGCGAGCAAGGTCTGTTTTCTAATCCAGACTCTTTGTAGTGCAAGCAAATTGTTTCATTGTCCAAAATTAAGGGTGAAATGTGATTGATGATGGCATCCTGGTTATCAACTGATGGAAGGTGCAATGCAGTTTTCCCTTCCTAAAGTGGTCAAGGAACCCATCCCAAAAGGATTCTAGACATGGGGTCATACTCTTATAGTCATGTTACCACTGCTGTTCCTGGAATATATTGGGGTTCACTGTTTGGTGACAACAGCAGGAAAATGCTTGTAT
This sequence comes from Aegotheles bennettii, assembly GCA_013398125.1. Classification (NCBI taxonomy): domain Eukaryota; kingdom Metazoa; phylum Chordata; class Aves; order Caprimulgiformes; family Aegothelidae; genus Aegotheles; species Aegotheles bennettii. The sequence continues at coordinate 473,391 of VZRW01001184.1, read as the reverse complement.
TTGGAGGCCCAAAGCAAGTTGTGTCTCTGAATAGCCTCAGTGTTCAGATCAGAATCACTGTCCACCTCTGTGGATCTGGAAAAACACTTCTCTAAGGTACCACAGGACAGAAAGACATGGCTTTGCATACTGCAGCTCCTAGCTGCGTGTTTCGCATTAGGAATCATATAAAATACACACCCACATGTATGCACATAAAATACAGGCCCTGCCCTCAAAGCATTTACAATTTAAACCAACAAAATGAACATTGCTTTTTACACTAACTGCCACGTATCCCCCACCCTAAATGGGACGAACTGTGTTTGGCAGGAGCCTCTCAGACAGGCTCCCTGCCCACACTGCTGAGAGCATCCCTCTGGCCACTTCCTTCTCTGTGTATCTTTGTGCTACTGTTCAGTTGGGTAGCAGTATAAATCCAAAGAAACAATTATGCTCTGTATGAATGAGGTGAGGGGAAACATGGGGCCTGCCAAACACTAGCAGATGAGCCAATGTTGGAAACACTGTAAGAGCCTTGGGTGGCAGGAAGACACAACACACATGCACTGGGTTATGTTTTCCCTAATTCAGCAGAAAGACAGAGAAGATGAAAGGCAGCAGAGGCTATGGTACAAGTTGAAATCCCTTTGGATACATCACATTAATATGATCATGAGGGCAATGTGTGATCAGTCAAAGTTTAACCTTGTCAGGAAAGCTGCGGGCCCCCAGAGGTTTCCTGATCCTTCTATCCAAAGACTGGAAGTCACTCACAGTTCCATCACTCTAACAAGGTGATGTTTTCAAAAACAAGTGGGCAGCCAGCTGCCTCCAGAGAATAAGAATCAGAAAGGCCACAGACATCAGCATCCTCCACAGGCAGAGAAACCCTTCTCAGTGGCCCACTATGTGCACAACAGGGGTGTTGCCCACAGACAACTTCCAGGAGCTGCACACATTGCCCAGGGGACTCTCACTGGTAGCCCTGTGCCCTACCTTCACAACACATTTCTGAGCCCACAACGCTGCCCTGCACTGGAGGAGAGGCGGTCCCCTCACCTGTGACACATGCTGAGCTTTGGCTCTGTCCTGACCTCATCCCTCATCCAAGCTCTCCGGTCTGAGTACAATGCTGGCAGAAATCCACCTTTGAAGGCCCTCACCCCCCAGCCCTAGACTTGCCCCTAAACCTCCTCCTCCCATCCAGCACAGTGCAGGGGGTCCAAACCCCAGCCCATCACGCACAGCAGAAAGACGTCAATTCACTTTCAGTCAACAAAGACTTCTTGTATGAAAACACACTTATCAGCATGAAGGAGGGTTGCAGAAATTAGTCCCACGGGAGAGCAATGGAGTGAGAACAGTGTTGCAACATATATGTTCTCATACTGAAAACCAAACTAGAGAAGTGGCTAACATAACAGCGGCAGAACTTCTCAGCTCTGTTGAGAGTTCTAACCCAGAGAGATGGTATCCGAAACTCATGGCTTCTAATAACTTTCTGTGTGGAAAACAGAACAAACCAAAAAAAGCATGAAAAAACCTAATACAAAATGAGTTTGTTGCAGTCCCTGACAGTTGTTCAAATTAGAAAAGACCTAACAGAATCCTCTGACTGGGTGTCAGCAATCAAATATCAATTAGACAAGGTAAGCGTGAAAATCCCTTTCAAACTCAGACTGCATCATTTCCAAAGAAGTAATATTACAAGGGCTTTACAGGGAACTAGAGGGGGTATGTGCAGAAATAGAAGGAAAAATGAGTCAGCTGTAATCCACTACTGCTTCAAGTAACACCTCCATGGCCTTCCGCCCACCTATTAGACCAGGTTCACAAAATACCCAACCTTTGCATCATGGCCACATAAATCAACACTGAAATCTTATCAGACGTGATGGACTTTCTGGACAGAACAGAAAAAACAGTACAGTTTTCAGACCTTTCTCAGGGCAGCGAGTGTTTGTTTTGAGGGCAGGGCTCCTGTCAGCAATGCTAGCTAAGAAGTAAAAGACAAGGAGTAAGAACTCCATCCCTGCAGGAGTCTATATTGTGAATTTGATTGAGAGTCATCGAATCTCCTACCCTGTCTGCGCATTTTTACCAACTTCTAAAAGTGCAGTAGATGTTTACATGGCATGCAGATCACAAATACCTTTGATCACCTACATGAGGACTGTCAAGCAGTAAAGTGAATATAGCTTACCGAGCTTTCAGATACACTATTCTGCTCGATGTGACGAAATGCCAAGGTTAAGAAGTCCAATTCTGAAAAGTGTCACCATATGTTAAACCACAGCAAGAGTTTCTGGATTAAAATAGTTATTGGATTAAATTTGCTTGTCTGAGTAATTTCCAACATATGATAATGAAAGTAAAATCAGTAGCAGTTAAAAAAAAATTTCTTACATTAAGATCCAAGACAATGGAAAATCACTAGATGAAAGATATTTTAACAGAAGCTATTCAGAATCTAAGAGAAGGAAAACTACCCACAACTGTGTATTCTGCCAGCTCTGACACAAAGGCCAGCCAACAACCACAGGCATCATGTAACAGTGCGTCTAGAAACACCGTCACTTCACTGTGGCTATGTGATCAGGGAATAAACACTGAGAAGGAAGCTAGAAATGTCCCCAAATCTCCTGAGTCCTCAGACCTGGATCTGTAATTTCCTCATGTACCAGAAGCACAGGAGGAAACCTAGTATTACCCTCATAGAGTACCTGTTGCTACTGCTCTGCTTAAGAGCCCCATCACCAGCATTTAGTATTTTAGGTGAAGTGGTGAAAATACTGTAACACTCAGGTTCTGTATCACTGCCACTGTGTGACAAGCTGAATTTGCTAAATGGCTTTGTGACCCCACCCTTGTAAATCAGCTTGTTAATCATTATTGTCATAGAGGTGATAAAGTTGTTTTATAAGCCAACACTGACGCAGTAACATTAACTACTTATGTAGGGGCTGGTGTTATTTCTCTGCAGATAACATTTATTAGAAGGCACTCTCTTTAAAGACACAGGTTTGCCTCCTCATCTTCTTCTGGAGCACCAAGCAATCTGTTCACGTATTCCTCCAGTCTGATTTACATGTCAGACACAAGTGACACCTGGAGGGGATAGGTTAAGTGATATGAAACCCCTAAAACACCTTGAACTACAGGTTCAAATCTCAACTGGATTGTCCCGGCCTCCCCTCCTGACAGAAGAAAATTTATGATTATTTCTCAAGCCTAGATGCACACTTGGCGCTATCTGAGAGACAGACATAGACAGAATTTGCCAGGAGGCACTGATGTAATGCAGAAAAGACATGAAAAGGCCAAGAGGCACTGAGAAAATAGAAGGGGTAGCAGACATGAAGCTCATTCACTATCCCAAATTATATGCATTGAAGGGATAGAAAGTACTTTAATTACTGAGATTAGTGTCGCAAACATGTCTGGCAGAAGGAAGCTATCTGAAAGAGTAGTCAACAATTGTGCACAACTTTCCACCACCATCTAAAGACAAGGTTTCTGCCCCTTCCTGATTGTTTACCTTCTGAATCAAGCCTTTCGCTAACAAGCTCAGAGGTAAGCTCCAGTTTTGCCTAGACTTCAGAGTACCACAAAGAACGTACTTCCTGGACTGAATGAAAGGGAAAATAGAATCTCCTGATCAGACTGGCTTGGATTCAACACTGTGCTCACTACCCTCCAAATTTCACTGGTGGAAGTTCTGTGGAGGAGGACTAAACACTCAGTAACCTCTCTTCATCTCCAGGATAGACGAGAAATGCGCTTCTGAAAGAACTACCAATGATATAAGAAAACAGGGCTAGAAAACACACCTGCATAAACATCCCCTGCAGCACGCCGACTTACAGATGACTGTTCGACTTAAAACCTTCTCACCACAGAGATCCCACAGCTCTCCAGTGCTCAAAACTGCTGGGGATTTGTTCCTAATGACTGCCTCAGATCTCTTTCGTTGCAGACAACTCTTTGTTTCGCACCCTATCTCCTATCTTCACATGGAGCAATCTCTTTCAGAAAGCATTTTCTGACACATTGTCTTCTCTGTCAGAAGTGATCTCTGTCACAAGCCATGAAGAGCAAAAGCAGACTGGGGTGCAGGAAAGCTACAATGGTTGCCTTTACCTACTTGCTAACTGGAGAACAAGTAGGTATTTTCTGCATTTGTTAAGCGTGGGGACTGGGCATTAAAGCAGTGGAACCTCTGCTCTTTGACGGATTTCAGCAGGGTTGGGATTTTTGCGATGAAAACATGGACATGGAGACAAGCATGCTACAATATGCTTAGCTAAGGATAAAGCAAGCTGCAGAGAACAGAAAGGGAAAACATACTGCCTGGCTGGGAAGTTCCTAGTCATTTATATCTAGGGAACAGACAATGCTCATGGACTGCTAACTTCCTTGAGGAGTTTTTTTCCTTCCGTTCGACAGATTCTTAACACTGCGAATTCTTGTTATGAATTCAATGCACAATTAATCTTTAGTTGAGAGGAAAGGGAAATGGAAGGAGGATGGATGATCATGAGGCAAAAGCCCCAGGGAAGCAGATATCGGATCTCAGCTCTGCCCCATCTTTTGTGCTGGTCTGGTCTGGTCAGCTTTCCTTGCTCGTGTTTGACTCCTAGTCAGCTCTTTCAGATTGCCTGACTTGTTTATTTAAATTGCAAGGGACTTAAGGGAAGAATGATTTCTTAATATTTGTGTGCACACACACCAGAATCAGTCACTATGCGTTGTTGTAAAACAAATTAAAAAAGAACACAGCAGTAACTTTAGGAGAGCCCCATCTTTTGTTGCTACAGCCACGCTATGGACCACAATCCCAGCTCCTGTCAGTGGAGGTGATACCACCCCATCCTCTCTCTTCTCTTCCCCGTACAGCCTTTGCAGGTCCCTGGCTGGCCCAAACGCCTGTTCAGCCTGTGGTACTGGTGGCAGCAGGGTGGATGGGAGAGGTCAGGGACTTGGTTCATCCACTTCTGATACCAGCAGTGCTGGCTCCGACACACGTGGCACCATTTTGCCATTGCTGGCCTTGACACAAAGCAACACTGCGCAGCTACACATTGTGCCGTGCTAACTCATCACTCACACAGGGCAGAGAACATCCCAAAAGGAAACCTGGTGATAAACACTGCAAAGAACAAAAAAACCCCACAAAACCAGCCACCAAATAAATCAAACTAAAGCAGAAATGAGTGAGAACTTGAATAAACAGAAATAAAAAGCTCCCTTTGACTTCTTTGCACCAGGCAGTCCGCACTGACAGCAGAGCCGTTTGCTGTTTGTGGTCCTTCCAAACCAGACCACTCAACATCTTGCACTTTAGTATTAAAGTGATATTCCACAAATTAGTGACTAACTATAACAGGCACTGGGAAGAGGAGGAAAACCAGAACAAGGTCAAGAGCAAATGCTGCTAATCTGTGACAGGCACATAGAGGCAGGGGGCAAGATGAAGACAGAGTTTTACATTGGCTGGGCGAGAGAAACAAACTGGTGACAGTTCAAGTGAATTTATTGCAGGATGCAGAGAGGATGGCAAGGTCCCTCCAAGCCCTCTCTCACTCCTCCCATGGAAAGGAAGAAAACCCTGAAATTTCAGTAGGTCTCTGGGTGCAAGGTGACACAAGTGAGAAAGAGATGGAATTGTCTCAGTATAAACAACACGCCTGGAAATCACTTGTGCCAGCTCCCCGGCCAGCCACGCTATAAGACTCCAGCCCCACAATTCCTGCCTTCGCACTCACTGTGTTTCAATCATCTTTCCTCCTTTTCTCCTTCCCTCAAGGTTTCCAGGCAGCTACATGTCAATTTTGTCATGGCCCAATTTCTCCTAATCTTGTTGCAGGGATGAATTATAGGTTGTTTTAAGAAGCAGGTATTCAAGCAAAGGTTAAAGGCTGTTTTAATCAAACAAGGTTGAAAGAGTACCAGGAATTTGGCTGGTAGAGAACAGAAAGCACTTTCCTTAGCTTAAAACATATGTGACTCTAAATACACAGACAAGCAAACATGCATTCAGACAGAGAGTAGGTATGTGCTTTTTTTTTTTTTCCCAAGATTAAGCAGGCAATTGCATGCAGAGATATTAACTGACTCTACATGCCCACTGAGTAAGACATTATTTCATGAGTGATATCACAAAATTAGAAACTTTCCTGCCTTGCACAGGGCTAGATTAGGGAATTTTAAGAAGGAGTTCACTGAAAGATTTTAGAACAAGAAAGCAACATACCAAGAAACTGGCTGGGGTTACTCTGAAACAACCTCTGCAAGTACAAAGCATATTTAAAAAAAAAAAATCTAAAAAAATGTTTCTTCTCTCATCCAAGCAAGTAGCCCTGAGACAGTATTTTGCTTCCTCAGGAAATTTGGTTTCTTGGGATGTTATTCCTTGAGATATGGCAGGCTGCCTCTCCTGAATAGACATTTTATGTGAAATACAGCAATGAGGTTAGAGCCCAATCTTTCACACTGCTAACCACGATCTCCAACACTGGGCCTTTTACTCTGCACAGCAAAAAAAGAACAGAAGAAACCTGGTTAGCACAAAGCACTAGAAAAGGGGTAGCTTATATTGCTACTCTCTTCTAAGGGCTGAAAAAATTAAAATATCTCTGGAGATCTCAACTCAGAAGCTCCTGTGAGGCACTGGCACTGCTGCCGGGTTGTTTTAAAAGACTTTCATTCTAAAAAGCCACACTTACCCCAAGCGGCCCAGATTACATATTCACATGGAAAAACATTACATGTATTTAATAAGCCCGATTGAAAACTCCAGTTTCAACCACCGCAAAAAACCGTTCTGGTATTAAAAATATCTATTAACAATCTTGCTGTTATCTCCACGCTTTGTCTTCAAGACTTTAACACACCTAACTCAGATGAACTTGTCTTCCTGGCTGTCACTTGCCAAAATGCTCCTGGCCAGCTCTTCACCCATAAGCCCGACCAGCTCTTCACCCATAAGCCTGACCAGCTCTACCATGTTCTCCACCTGACCACAAGCCATTCTGAATGACAGCAACTCCCTTTCTCTGCAGAGCTGTGGTAAAAAGGAAATGCCAGTAAAACCATTGCCATTACCACTAGTTGTAAGCAGAGCTGTCAGCACTCTGGGGAATTATACACACACCCGGTATATCAGCTAACCTGAAGTTTTCTGTTCTGCTGAAAGGCAGCTCAGTGCTAGAAACTCCAGGGAGTCACAGAAATGAGTGATAAAGGAACCACAGCCACAGGAAAGCATACAAGATGCTAAATTGCTGGTTTGCCATCAGACTTTTCAATATTTACGGAAACGTATATTGTGTGGTTTTCCCATCCTAGGACTGTTTTCATATTCTTCTGCTAATACAGTCACCACAGTCATACAGGTACAGGTCGCAAAAGAAGGACATAAAGATGGCCATTAGCATTATGTTGTTATGGTCCAAGATGCATGTTTACATAGTTCAAGTACAGAATTATCTAAGTACCTCAAAATCTTCATGTATTTTAATTGCACAACACATTTAAAATAGGTCAGACTGACTACCTCTCCAAAGTGTTGGTTTCCCTCTTTTGAACTTAATTGTGCTTAGGATGTCTATTTTAAACATACATATAATAAAGTGGGACCTATTATACCTTAATCCCATTAAAAATGTACTTGTCCTGTGTGTCAGAGAAAGCCTGCAGCAGAGCTGGGAAGAGAGTCCTGATCTTGTATGCCTCAGGATGAGAACTGGACCACTGTACAAATTAATAGTGTGTACACCTCTCACTTCACCACACAACCATCTACTTCTGCCCACCTCCTATCTAATATCTAAGAACAGAGGCTGTACCTGACACATCAGTTAAAACACACCACTATTTTAAACCAGCTCTACTCTGAGCAACATCTTCCATCCTGTGGTCTGCTGAATACTGGTAGTAACACACTGCAGGACTTGCATCCCTGTCACACATGCTGTGTCAACCCTTGCTTGGGAGGCTGAAGACATAAATCAGTGGTTTTACTACATTGCTGAACTGGACTGTGGCACCTATGGCACAGATGTGCCTTGCATTTTGCTGCCCCTGTTGAGCACAGTCAACTCCCGCAAAGAACTGGGACGGACAAATCTTCAGCCATTGCAGCATAGCCAGGCCTGCCAAAAACATAATTCTCCTTCTCATTTGCCACCTCCTGCCCCTCAAGCAAGAAAAGGGCTTGCCTAAACTTAAAAGGATCTGCTGGTAGAGCTACATGGGTAAGCCTCTTTGGTAAATAAAAGTTTAAGCTGATACAGCTTATATTGAATCTCTGAATGAAACAAATGACAAGACTTTCTCATTGATATACTAGTTTGCACTAATGCTTTTACAGGTATGGCTATATCCATTAAGAGCAGGGGGTGGGGGGGTGTTTGTCACACACCAAACCCAGTAACACTTTTAAAAATAGAGCAAGCCTAAAGTACATTAGCCAAAACCCAGTTTTGTCAATCAATATAGTCACACGCACACTACTGGCTTTCACCAGCACAGGCATCTGGGTTAGATGCCACAACCCATCCATTTTATGCGTGAACAAACAGGAACTGCTGGGCCAGGGCACCACCACTGATGGGGTTGGAAGTCATCAGGCTGTATGTTATAAATCTAAGCTCAGCTTTTCTCAGTAATTGTATGAGTGATCAGAAAATAAGTTTTACTTCTGGAAAAAAACAGCAAGTAAAGAGCAAAAAAAAGTCCACGTCTACTTGCAGTCTTTGCTATTGTTGGGACTCAGGAAACAGCTTGTGTAAATCAACCTGAAGTTTTGCACATGCAAAAATCCTAGAAAGAGCATCTCCAGTCTCCTCCTCCATCTCGGTCTAGGAAAATATAGGGAGGATCCAAATTTACCATCGAAAAAGGAGATGTGATGAAAGTACAGCATGGATTAAAAGCCTGGAACAGTGAATGAGACATCTAATAATTCCTTTGTTCTTCTGAGGCATCCGAATCCCAATCTAACAATATACTAAACTCAAATTATGTGGAACTCATTATATGTTCACTGAAGTTCATTTTTATTTCCCACATTTTCATTAGTGAACCTCATATGCACAAAATCTTGGAACAAAAACATTAAGGTTTTCATGTTGGGAATGTTTCTGTTAGACCAACTGTTCACCTACTCCAAAACCCTATCAGACGCTGTAATCAGTACTATATACGTCAGAGGAAGATGAAATCATTGATCCATCTGTCAATAGGGAAGACATTCTCCTATCCTCTCAGTAAATAATATGTCTGTTCTGAAACCTTATAATCTCTTTGTCTTACATAGTGTAACTGTGGACATTCTCATTATGGATACTTAATCCTCTCAAAGATGAGAAACTTCTGGCCTCAGTAATATTACTGTGACACTAAGTTCCTCATGCTTCCTGTGTGTTCTGCAAAGAAGCATTTCCATTAAGGATTTTTATGCATATCCCATATTCACTGTATGACCTGTGCTATGTTATTGTTGAGAATAGGGCTCTCCTATTCATCCTGTCTCTCCACTGTTCTTCACATTGAACCTGTAGGTTCACCTGCAGGTGGATAGTCAGGAAAGCTGATCTGAAGTAAATGGATGTTTTGATTAAATTTTAACAGATTAGTTTATCTACAATGTTAAAATGGATAATTTATACTACATTAAATCCCTGTATGGACATGCACATTCAGAATGAAAATGGCCTTAATACAATTTAGCTCACTTTGCTTCCAGGGTAAATGGAGATAAACCAAATGAAAGCCAGTTATATTTTTAATAACAGTATTTACACAGTGATTCAATGTAATTCAACTCATCATTTTAAATTCCCATATTTTACCACCTCATTTTTTTTCCTGAGTGTTTCTGTGTAAATATGTCTTCAAACCATCATCTTTCTAAATCACCTCTTTCATTCACAATTTCTATCTTTGACACCCAGTCATCTTTGCCATTACATGGATCCTTTTTATTTTACCGTATCTTTTTGGGGTAGTGTAACTGAGATGAAATAATTGCTACAATTAAGACTGTTTCTACAGTAAAGGTCATCATTGCAATAATCTTTGTACACTTGTATATCTTGCTATTTAGCATTTAAAACAGGCAAGACATTAGTTAACTCTCTGTGTGGATTAAGCACCTGAATTTTGAACTTGTCACAATAAGCCACTTCAAGTCTTTTACTTAAAAGCTCTCATTAATATGGAACCTAGTGTAAGTAGAAAGAATTACTTTTCCTAAGAAATGCCAGAGTCTTGTCTCAGTCAGCTTCTGTCCAAATCAATGTTTAACTGTTAGTCTCACCAAAAGCAGTTCCACAGTCGCACAAAATGAATGGATAGTTTTTAACTCCAGCTTGCATGAACTGTGTCCACACGTCCGCAAGAACAGTGATGCATCTATTAGCAACGTCAGCAGAGCACAGAGCTCACGCTGCCAGCAGGTTTAGGGTGAAGCTACCCTGGACTGTGACTGCACCAGCAGGGACTATATCGCGCATAAATAAGAGTAATCTATTTTTCCAGTGTACTATGGCCGCATTTCAGGAGTGAATACTTGCTTCCTAACAACTGGAGGTCTCCCTCTTTAACTCTTTAAGTGATTGGAATAGCCCTGGATAAACAGGCTAACAGAGATGCCATGGTGCTATGGGTGACACAGGGCAGATGAAGCCAGGGAGGGCTGGAAAGGAAAGCAAGTGTAGCTGATGGGGCAGAAGAGGCAAGCTGTCACACTTTGTGTTTCTGCTTGTTAAATCTGAATGTACCTAATTAGTTATCTCATCTGCTAACACCTCCAAGGACAGCAATAACAAGAGGATTCTATGAATATGTATCCCATGGGAATGCCCATAGATAAGACTTGCTGTAAACTTTAATGTAGTCCCTGGGGCCCTGGTCTGCAGTGAAACCTTGCTGGTGTACACATGTGCATTTGTGTTTATTTTAAATAAAGATGCACATACAAATGAAGACCATCACTTGCTGCCTTTTTGGTGAAAGGTCAGGCCTACTCAAACCTACACTATGAGCATTTGTTAAGGAGTGAAGTACTAGCAAAACCACTACTTCAGCAGGATTTGGTGAGTTTCCAAAATTAAGGACATTTTCTTTCATTTTTTTCCACTCTGCTTTTAACCTCACAGTTAAGGGCTTCCCTCTGTCCAAATGGTTCCAAGTGACACCCATCCCCAGACGACCAGATAGCTGAAGTATGTACTCTGCCATATCCGTAAGGTCTAGACATGGAGCTCTGTTAAGCTTACAAAGAGATTTAAATTTGATTTCATTTTAGAATAGTGTTATATGCTGCTTCATCTACTGGCAAACAAGTTTTTCAACATTTTGCACATAACAACAGACCTTCATACCACAGTTTTGAAATTCACCTGCTTGGTAGGAAACAACCCATGTTTTCTAGCATCTTTAAAGAGAACTTGGCTAAGAAACAAATCAGAATTGAGCTGGGACTAACCAGGGTAAAGGTTGTTTATATCTGCAGATTACCCCTCTCTGCTTTTCTAATTCACTCACCATGTCTTATCTTCCCATTAATCTTTAATAAACCTTTTAGTTAATTCCCCAAACACACACAATCTACATGACAGCAGGATACAGTGCAAAAGCAGCCCATGGATATGAGGAAATAGGCAGCAGAGGAATCAAAAGGAGGAGAAACTTTTAGGATTAAAAAACACTCAAACTGCAGGTCAGTAGAAAATTATGAGCAATCAGGAGAAAGTAGTGGTAAGGGGCAAACCAGGGAGGAGTCAGAGGCTGTACGGGTATTAGTGTTTCTCTGGCTGTTGAATTGATTTCTTCAGTGGGGCCCTCCTCCTCCTTCCACTCTGGTTCCACTTTGACAAAAACAGGTAATTCAATTTCAAACTTGGAGCCTCTGAAATGTGGAAAACCCTCTCCAGGCTGACAACAAGGATATAGCTGGATTAAAAGCTAAATGCAATTTAACCCACCCCCGCAGAAATGGTAATCAAATTATATTGCCTCTAAATATGATAAGTTTGGGGCTGGGGCCCTCAGGGGAAGAGAAGGTGTCTTGCAAACACAAACACAAAGAAATATGCTAAAGGGAACTGCTAAATCAACGGATGAACTGTGACTTCTACCCTCCCTCCCTCCCACAGGGTGCTTGATAAGCTGCTGATTGCTTCTAAAACATCTACTACCAATGTTAGAAACTGATTAAGGAGCTTACAAAGCACTGGGGGCTAACAGACAGGCCCACCAGGGAGACTGCAGCTCTGGAGTTAAGTAGCTTGCTTTTTCATGGTTTGATTATTAAATATGAGATAACAGAACATGCTGAAAAGATGTGGAAACAGTGTTAGACAGCAGATGTCTGCCTTTTTTATTTTATACATGGAATCTTTTCTACCCTGCGACTTCACCAGACAACAAAAGCCATGTTGCCTGAAGTTTTGTAGTCTCTGGCTCTGAGGGGCATCTGAACTATCTCAAGTTAAACATGTCAACCGAACATCTAGAACTAACTATGCTACCCATTATCCTGCAGAAAACACTCCACTAGACAAAGGAAACATCAGTGGAAGAAACTTAAAATACTGTGTTTTACATATCACTGACAATGGTGTTAGAATGTGAACACAGATGTGCCCAGGTCAGCTAGCACATCTTACTGCATTGCTTCCTCCATTGTGCACCTTAGCACTGCAGCACATTCACCTTAGATTCCCCACCCACTCTTTTCAGTTCTTTTTGTCAAATTCTTCTTGTTTTATCTGGTACGTAATAAAATTCTGCTGTTTAGACACATATACTGCAAGGTGCTTGTTTAGTTCAATCAATAGCAATGCAAAGACACATTTTGCTGGCACATTACCTCTTCTGTGGTTATGTCTGTCATAGTAACATTGCACGGCCTGACTGTGTAGCAGGATTCCTCGGGTCTCTGTGGTTTGGTTTTTTTTAATGTTTTCCTCATTTGTGGTAGTGCCTAGCAGACTTTGTAAACAAGCATTTGCACCAGGGACTGTACAAACTCAGAAATTCCTGAATAACTATTATCTAAAACAGAGAAGTAAATACTACTTGTTACCTGTAGGCTGAGCTTTATTGATCAGATGAAAAATTTCTCACAGCAAAGCTCTCTTTGCAGACTACAGTTTTCTTTTGCAGCCTCTTTCCAGCCCCTTTTCAACACCAATGCTCCAGCCTTTCTCTCTCTCACCCCTAACCAATGCCCCTATTAATCCATTTTTATACTAAACTATAAACCACAGAGATGGCTTGGAAGTAAAGCTGTTTATTCTACGATTAGCTAGAAGGGGAAATGTACAATTAGCACTAAAGATGGGAACAGGCTTGATGTGTAACAGGTAGAATTAGTTGAAGAAACTTACCTGCTGAAGGTCTGCAAGAGAATAAAGATGGATTTGCTGTAGAAGATACTCTCTGGGAAAGATCCTGGAAAAGAGAAAAATGGATGTGTGTCATAACTTTTTGACTGGGAAACTCAAAGATTCCCTCTCCCCACCAAAAAACTGCAGAACAAGGATGCTAAAGAGAGAGTCAGAAACTGGAATTTTGTCACCCTGTAAACACCAGCTACTTTGACAGCATTCCTCATGGGCACAACAATTACACAGTAAGAATGAATGCTGTGCCAGTGTCATTCTCCAACTGTCAAGAAAGCATGTACTATGACATTTACAGCCATTGAAAGCTCATTCTGAGCACAGAAGGTGTTTCTTTAAACAATTAACCCAGTAATAAAGATAAATTACTCAAACTACACATTAAAAGTATTTCTTATGGGATTTAGTACAGGATTCCTGGTCTGCTAGAAAGCTGTAACAGTTAATTTCAGATGTGATTTATGGTTTTGTAACTGAAATAACTTATTGGGAAAAGTGTCATGCAGATACTGTTCTTTCAACATAAAGTTGATTGATAACAATTTCCTGTTGCATACAGAAATTGGTATATACTTTATAATTACTTATTTGAGAAAGGTGTATTTTCTTTACTTAAACCAAGGTTTCAGGCAAGACCATTGATTGCCCACTGACAGACCTGTTCAGTAAAGCTAAATTACAGAAACCTGAACAGGGAAGAGATGCCCTAATTAGAGTGACTTGCAGTAAATTGAAAAACTGGGTTAAAATAACATTACAGATAAAAATGGAACTTACAACATAAGAGATATTAGCAAGGTTTACGAAAACCTATGTATCTGCCATAAAGACATCAGAAAAAGTGCATCTAACTAGAATGTCTATCTTTGCATGCACACACAGAGAAACAACCAGCTTTATTTCCCATCCACACAGAACAAATACAACACCATGCTAAGGTATTGTGGGGAGTATAGAATCACACCACTCTGACAAAAAAAGCAACCAAATATCTCAAGAGGTGCAACTATTTTACACTACATGTTGCTTAGAGAGTAAATTGTGAACTCAGTTCCTACATTACAATCACGTATCTTTAAAGCAATACAGAAACAAAATTCTTGATATTAAATGCATACACAAGGCTATGGCAAAGTCTGGTTTGCGGACTACGACTTTTCCTTGCTGTTCCAGTCAGTGGTACAAACTCTCATACTCCTTCTGTACTTCTGAAAAAAAATCTAAGCTTTATTGTGATTGGGGTGGGAGGGGAAGAGTCCTGCAAGCAAGACACTGACTATTGGGCACTACCAATCTCACAGCACTCTTCTGTAGCAGGACTGTGCCCTTGTTCCTTCTGACTCTCCAAGCATGTCTGGTCTATCCACCTAATTCTCAGTTGCAGTCTCACTGGGATACTGCTTTTTCCCCTTTCAGTTCAGCAGGCTATACCACTGCTCCTGTTAGAGGTGAATGTGTTTCAGTGGCTCTGCTGCATCACAACTTCACAATACATTTGGCATGGTGCCAAAGACCCCAAGAAAACAGTTAAAATCCAGATATCAGACAACATACAGCATTTGGATTCCTCATTTTCACATAGCAGATTTATTAAAATTGATTGCTGTGGAGTCAACTCTGAAAAGCATTTTGAAGCCATTAGTATTTTTCAACTCTGACAGAATTTCTTTCATTAAAATTTCCCCATCATTCTCCCTTGTTCACACAGGCAGGCACTAAACAGTGCCCTAGCTTTGCCAGAAACTTATTTGCTGATGCCCTTACAGCACTGCTAAGCAAAATAATTAGCTAATGAAAGATTTCCTTTTTCAGGAAATAGCCTGAACAGCCCATAAGCCAGAAACGGTCAGTGACTAATATCGATGACTAACATAACATTCCCTGCCTTCAAGGACTGCATTTTATTTCCTGCAAGTTCTAACTCCTAATAAAAAGTGTGCAGATGAAAAGCAAGCTCATGACTGAGGGATTTCCTTTGCCAGGGGGGTCTCAGCCAGCACAGGCCCTAGTGACAGTCATCCCCTCCCTGTCACCTCCCTTGGATATGTTAGCTCGCAGTAGCAGTTCTGCAGAGCCAGCATCCAACACCCCTCCTCCCTTCCAAATCTATTTCCAGGAAAAGAAGTAGGCACTGGCCTCCCAGTCTTATGCAAGACACATACACACATACCCAGCACTCAAGAGAGAGGAGTGATTATTTCCATTGCTATGGAAACTGAGGCATTAAAAACCCTCAGTAAGTAAGGCTGGTCCAGCTTCAGATTTGCAGTCCTTCTATCGACTCGAAAAAATCACAATTTGGTTGTGGTGGACCACATAAAACAGCTGAGTACCCAGAGTTTGCATGTGCAACAGCATCTACAAAATTTCTTATGAAGCAACTGGACGAGTTCCTGTATGGTTCCCAATACATGTCGAGGTGCAAAACACTCCTTCAAAGCCTGCTCATGTCACCAAAGGTGGAGAGCACACAGCTCCATGAGTGTGAAATGACTGAAATCATGTAAAAGTAGGCAGCTCAGTCCCTGATCATCTAAAACATAAATTATGTGCCTTCTCCACACCTGTGGTGAGCTGAGCGGCTGTTTCAAAAACACACCTTACTGTGCTCCCTGTCTGCAATTAAGATCTCTACCAACAAACTTCTGTTAGTCCCATTTGGAAAGAAAAACTGAAACCCAACAGCTCCCTGAACATAACTTGTGAAGCCACCTCTTAAAAATGCATCTATTTATTGCCAGTTTTATCAGCCTTTAGTGGGTGGGGAACAAGGGTATTAGAGGCACCAGAACATCAAGCACATTTTCAAAAAACCTCATCATAAAATGCAAGTGAATCAGTTGGGGCAGGAAATCCACACAGACCTAGTGGTCCAATGAGCAAGGAAAAGAACGATGGCCGGTTTCCAACAGCTTGCTTGTTTGCACAGGTTCTCTGAGCCTAATGAGGTGATGGCTTTTGTAAAGTCTTTTTCAGCAGAGGGCACACAGGACTAATTCAGAGCCTCTTGCTTCTCGACCCACACTTCCTCCCATGTAACTAGGAGGGATGTAATGTCTTTGCCATCTCCATCCCTCTGTCAACTGCAACTGAAATTGGCCAAGGGAAGCCAAAGTCAGTAGAGCACATCAGGTGAGATGGGGCTCACACAAACACCATGCCATTGCATCAGTGTCCATAAAAAGTACTACACAGCACCCAAATCAACCTGAGAATCACATACATGTCTAAAAATCTGCCACAGGCCACAGAGCAGGCTAAGATAACTACACTGAGAAACATTTCACTAGAAAATATGTATTTACTTTCTATATGAAATGGAGCTTTAAGCATGCTTGGGTTAATATAAAGCATTCACCCAAAAAGACCAAAACATGTGCTTGCATTTTATTTTTCCCTTGATATAAAGGTCCTTTACAAACATCAAATGGGAAGTCTCTGATAAGTTATTTGAAAGCAAAATATGTCAGTTTTGTAAATCTTCTGATCAATGCACTATAACAACTGGATTTTTTAAAAACGTTGGTAAATTAAAAGCATTAAATAAACAATGCCCTTTCAGTCAAATCTTAAAACAGAAGAAAAAAACTGGAGTGAGCTAGACACTGGTCAAACACAAGACGTTAAGACTCATCACAATAAAAACTCAAATCTCTGCTGCTTCAGAATGTGACCTGTGACCCTTGAGAGGCAAATGGTATCGAGTGCATGTCCCACTAAAAGCACCTCCTAGGCTTTCACAGTTTGGAAACTCCCAGACCAGTTTCACCATTGATGTAAAACAGAACAGTTGTGAGTCACAGGATTGCCGTGCTGTAAACCCTGGCTACCAGTCAGGGTTAAGCCTGCAGTGAACAAACCAAGTTCAACGCTAACCAGTCCTCCAGCTTTGCCAGTTCCTGTGAACAATGAAATCCAAAGTCCTATTGGTTAAAGGTCTCTAAATTGCTTTATTGTTGTGTGCTAGAAATAAAAGCAATCGATGCATGCAGGAAAGAAACCCACCATTGGAGACTTTCGGTTCAACTAAAAGAGAGAATTGAGCATTCTCAGTTTGTGATTATTATTCTTTTTTGTTTGATACTTTGTAATCTGAAGCATAACCTTCAGGCAAGATAGAACCAGAAATTTCATCCGTTCCCTTTTGGATGATCTTATCAGGTAAGTATTTGCACAAACAAAGGTTATCTTTTAGTGTCCTCTTGCAAACAGAACCACTGATAAGACTTTGCTTTTTGCATTTGGACAAAGTGTGTAGTCATGGTGCTTTGTTAGCACTAAGTAATTGCTCTGCATTTAAAGCCTGTTTATCATCAGCTTAGGTAATTTTTCTCCAACGGGTTAAATACCCTGACAGCTCTGCTAAAGCTACAACCAATTAATCTGCCCAAGCCTGACACTATAACCAAAGTACAAACGTGATAAGCAGAGCCAACTCTTCTTTTCACAGCGCAATTAAAAAAGCCAACTTAGCTGGCAGGTGGGCACAACCAAGTCTCTTTTGTACCAAAAAGCCTGTTGAAACCTAGAATGGGAGGGGGAGGGGAGGGGAAGCTGGCACCACAATTTCATGTGCAAGCCAGGAGTGTCTTGTTTGACCAGGTTGAGAATCGTATGACTGAGCTCTGACTCACGGGAGACGCAGATGCACCCGTCTAGCACGCAGCCCCATTCAGAGGTCCTCTCCACCCCTCTGCAGGAAGCTGCTACGCCCACAGCTGGCACAGCACCGCAGGCACCAACTCCATCTCCTCAGCCAGCGCAGTTCATACCCCGGCACTGCAACTTACGCCACCACCAATTTGCTTTTAAGCTACTGTGCCACGCTGTACATAAAAGCAGCTGACAGGCAAGCACATGCTGATTACCTCTGTTCCCCTATTTTTTTTTGCTCCTGAGATGAGGTGCAAGAGGACCTCCGAGGTCCTGCGGCACGCACCACCAACCGCTGTGGCCGCGCATGGAGCACCTGGGCAGGAACCGTGGGCACTCCGCCCTCGTCGACAGGAACTCAAATTTTTCAGAGTTACTATTTGATTTAAAAAGTACAGAGTGATAGCAGTGAACTGCCAAGTCAGCTCAAACACATGTGGCACAGTAAATAACCTCTCTTGCTAGGTTTTCTCTTGCAAGTCACTTGACATAGAATCTGTTGATTTAAGGCAGAGGTGACAGCATGGGAGGTGAGGGGGAAGGTAGGATTTTTTCCAGTGTTGCTAATTCTTATCGTTTTATTCAGGTTATTTTGATTTTGTATTTCCTTGGAAATTCCAGCTCCTGGAAGGAAGCTGGGAGAGGAGAACCCCAACTTCCCAGCCCAATAAGTTACTCAGGGAAGTGGGGCCCTGGGAAACCCAGTGATTTGAAATTCAAAAGGTAATAATAAAATAATGATTTAACACACAACAAAATATGACTTATTTAATTCTTGTGGTATTATACCAGATTAATGTTTTTTTCTAATTCTATGGGTTCGGCTAAAAAAGCCTTTGTGAACCATTTCACACCCATGAGACATGAACAATCTTGAGGTTATGTTTCGGGAGCTGCCATTCCTAAATATCTTCAGCTCACAGTAAGTGCTAGATTTATTAGCAAGCCTGTCCAGGTAAGGCATTGTTTCGTGTTGTTATGAAATTCCCCATGAGCATCCCTATGTTAAAACAGTTACTCTTATCATCCATCAGCAATCCTGAACCTATACATAAATTTCCAACTAAAACACAGTATACTAACTCACTCTCCTCTGTGGTTACTTGAGTAACATTGTGAAAGACAGAAACTACTACAGATCACTGAGGAACCAAGTACCACTGTTACTAAAAGCAAGAAGCAGAAAATCAGAGGCACGCAGTTTCATTTTGAAATCAGAACAGCTTAGATGCCCCAAATAACTTGAAATGAAGAGAAAATGAAGAAAATGTTCTGTGTTTTTGTCATGCACTTCTGAAGCCTTGCAGTTTGCTGCTGGAAGTTCTGATATAAAAACACCAGGATAGAAATGACACAAGCCTTACTTAACGTGGTACCTACATCTAATAGGAACTTCTTTTTAAATCATTATGGGTTTTTTAAGAAATCTAGTCTCAAAAGGTGAAAGGAAACTACCATTTTGAAAGATGTCTAATATTACTCATCTATTTGACAAGGAGGTGCAGGTGTGCCCCTACATCCGAAAATGCTGACATGAACTGAAAGACCCACCTGTCCTCTGGAAAACTTAGCACATATACCCTGGCATGCTCCTCAGCTGGATGCTTACCATACTAGAGCACCAGCCTGTGCTTTCAACCTTCCCTTAGCTTGAAGAAAGAGCAGTACTGTCTCCACCCTGGCTGTTCTGGTACGTGTCTTGCTGCTCCAGCTCTGTTTGTTATCCCTTGTTGAAACAAAAGCTTGAAGTTCACCTTAACACTCACCCTCTTTCCTGCTCACTTTCTTTTTGCAGTTTACTGCTTTCAAAAGTTGTGTCTTTGTTCTCCTGTTTTGGGATTTTCCACTCTCCAAATGGCCTACCCATTGCAAAGAAAATGGAGAAAACAGTCTCCTTTGACAGTCTGGACATAACTTAATGACCTTCTATTGTCCTTGGTCTGCAAGATGACATAGCCCCTGCTTCACATACGTGAGGTATTTGGTGGTATAGTGATTGCATAAGATCAATCAGGATTCCTGTGATGTGTTTAGACAGGTTCCCCAATTGCCACACAAATATTTTGAAAGTAATCTACTCCTATGTCAGAAGTGATATGTCTAAGGCCTCACTGTAGGAAGTGACAGGACTCTATTGTTCAGCATAACTGAATTTGGGCTTGTTTCGCATCGTGCTGACAGACCGGCAGGCTCAGCCAGGACCACATGTCTGCAGCACTGGAGGTGCACCTTTAACCTCCTGCTGCAGCAGTAAGCTCTAATTTAGTCTTCCTGTAAGACACAAAGTAATGTATCCGGCACTGGAATTTTGCTAGGGTAAAACTGATATATTGCTAGTTTGGAGCTGATAGACAAATAAGACAGAGATGAGTAACAAGAGGGAAACCTTTCCATATAGTTTCTCACCAGTATTCAGAAGATTTACTTACAGAGCAAGGGCAATGCAACAAGCATTAAGGTGTAGGGGAATGTGCTGCAGAACATTTACCTTGTGTCAGTGCCATCTGTCTAAGATATGTGGGCTAGCAACACCTGAACTGCAAGTCTAAGAGTGCAGAGAGCCCAGAGAGAGCTCCAAGGTTGACCTGGGTTAGCCTATCCTACAGTAGACATGAAGGTGCCTGAAGGCTTCCCAAAAAATCATTCTAACAGTTCCTTGACATGAAGAGCCTTCAGCCATGACAGGAACAGAGGAAAATAGGCTATGGCATACAGACGCACTGCTAGTGTGTCTTATGTCTAGAGATAAAAGCAAGAAAGCAAAACCAGAATAAAACTTGCATCATGCAGCACATCTTCACAGAACAACCTCATTATTTAATGGACTTGGAGATTCTTGCTCTTTTCCTAGCTAGCAATTTTACTGACTCCATCTTGTTTGCCTGTGCCATTCATTCATCATGCCACAATCTGCAGGTGATGGTGGGATTTGTACAGCTCCACTCATACTAATTTTGTGTTGCCTCTAGGTTTTGGACTGGTATGTTTCTGCCTGAACAGCATCCACACAAGCAAAGCAACCAAAACAAGAGAGAACTTGTTGAGTGAAGACATTTAAGGCAAATTATATCTGTTGCAATACTGAGGTCACAGCCACAGCAAACTAGGCATAACAACATCCCTTGTAAAACACGGAGCTCAGCAACAGGCTTGGAGTCTCAGCTGGCTAATCTCAGAGGAATGCTGCTGATACACATCGGTGGAGGGCCTTATTTCTCCTCCCAGTCAAGTCTGAGTTCCTTTATTTTGTTCCCTTGCAAATATAAGGAGCTTAGAATCCATTGGAGCAACAGGTGACAACAAATCATAACTGACGAAGCCCACTTTTATTGCGAACTTTCTGCCTACTTTCATGATTTCTTCTGCTTCTTTTCCGTTCTTCCTTTTTTTCTTCCTTCCTTTCCTTCTACTTAAGTCACTTGCTTCTTTAAAGTTCACAATGTGGTTCAGCCCTGAGCTCTCTGCTAGATGCCAAGTTTCAAAGTTCCCAAAGTACCTATCTATGCACACCAAGCATTATAAATGACATTTCCACATTTAAGCCAACTGGATCCTAAGCTAACCTGGTTTATAGCCATCTGGAATTCTTCAGAAAAAGTGACTTGTAAGCACTGTAAACAGTTTTGTCTTCCCAGAGGACACAAGAAGTTTCCAGCTTCACTGCCATCTTCATTTTGTGATCTGGGTTCAAGAGCAAGGTATAGATTTAAAAAGGATGATAATGCAAATAGTATTAATAAAAGAAACCTCAGAGTGATCTGGTTTTCCCTAATAAGGCAGGCTCTATCAGTGCCCCAAAGGCAGCAAGGTGCCAATACAATTAATCAGTCTGTTTTAAGTTCTCCCTGGACAGCAATAGTAACAGTTTGTTTCAGTCTGTTTATATGGGTCTGACAGGTCTTCAAGATGCTGTGTTCACTTACTTGTGATTAATAGTCATCCGCATACTAAGGTGAAGACCAAGCAGAAAAAGAATGTTTTCAGAGTAGGACAGATAACTGGATTCTCTCTCCCAGCCTTTCATTTCTAACAAGGAAACAGTACTAAATTTAGGAATGCTGTCTCACTGTATTGTTTAAACTCCTCCTTTTCTTGCAAGTTGCCCATATGATGAGCCAAAGGGAAATTTAAATCACATATTTTCTTTGTTTACTTTTCAGCTGTGCTTCGTAAAGCCATCACATTGATAGTGAATGTCTGCACACTGTGATACTACATGCAGAAAGCAAAGCCATTGGAACCTGTTTTGAGCCAGGAATAACTCCTGCGGAAAGAACTTTTCTTCTTTTCCATCTTTGCAAACCTCTTAAGGGAGACGTGAGGGACCAACTGAGCACCAAAACCACCAGGACAGAGACTTCACAGGCCAAGAAGGAGCTGACTCTAAGGTGTGCTTTGTACATTCCTTCAGTGACTTTTACAGCACTTTTAACAAGTTCTACCGAACTGGAGATGCTTCCCTAGTACAAAAGCAAACCCTTCTTGGGCTGGGCTCCTCCTCTCTCTAATTGGAGACAGTGTGAGGGAACCTTTCGATAAGTAAAGGGAGCATCTGTAGAATTTCCTAGTTTGCCCTTCTGCCATTCTGGGTGTTTCATTTTGATACAGGAAGTTTTTTCTCTCGCCTCCCCATTCCAAGAAAAGTCCATTCTGTGCTAATTTTTGTTCACTCTCTCTTCTCTCCACTTCCTCAGCCCTTGTCAACTCTCCTTTTTGGAGGTAGTTTTTAGGATCCCTTTTTGTCCTAGTTTCTCCATAAACTCTTAATTTCCTGAGAACTCTTCCCTCTTTGAATCTCATGACTTTCCCTCATCCCTTTGTCTCTAGTGCATTGATTTCTCTGTTTAGGCCTCCTTTGATCTCTCTTCTTTCACTCTCTTACCCAAGTCCATTCAGTTTCGTGTCCTCCTGTCTATTTTAATCAGGGCATTCTTTTCTTCAGCATTAATCAGAAAGCATAATCTCTTTTCTGCTACCATTTGCAGCCTTCACGAGTCTTATTCTCCGTTTTAGTTTTATTGCAGTTGAAGAGGATAGCATAGGAAAGTTATTATAGCTGAACAACAAAACAGCTCTGTAAGGTAATACCATCCTCTAGAATAGAAGAAAAATAACCCTAATTTTTAAAATGCTGTAAGCTATCCTATCAAATAATAGGAATTGAGCAGTAAGACACAAACACATACTAACACACAGCAGGTCTGACACAAGAACTCGGTAGTCCTCTCCAGAAACCTGTTGCAATATACTTCTCTTAGTTGTTCTAGGTAGTTCATCAAAGCAATTACATAGGTTATGTACCACACAGCAGATTGTCTCACTCCTTACCTGGGATAGAGACACTAGTGGAGCCTCCTCTCCCTCCCAGAGAATTCAGGTCACCCATCCCTATACCACCATGTTCGAAATACAGTCACTGATGCTGTCTTTGGCAGCACAAAATTTCAAAGGAGTGGCTTTCCTATTTACAGCCTTGTCTTACTTCCAAACTTGGGGTGTGCGAATACTTACAGATGCATTGATCAGCTGCATGTGCCTGGAGCTACTCAGCTCACAGTATGGCATGGGCAGAGACACCTCCCCATCTCTTTCAGAGATCCACAAGAAAAGTAAGTTGGCTTTTTCAAGGTCACAACTGTGGCTTGATGGCTCTAAGATCGTTCATTTTTAGCTTCTTAGAAAAATGCAGCAGCAGCTGAATGGCCTAAGAATCAGCACTTCTAAAAAGAAGTTCACTTTTTATAAAACTACTGTTTCCACCACAGAAAACCCAATATGAAACATCTTCTGCTGTGTTGTGACCATGTGTTTTCTAATAAACAAAACACTCAGCACAGCCATGTCATGGATGGAAAAGATAGTGGCTGAGCAAAAGCACAGCTGCTCTGGTGTCACATAAATCATATGCTGGGTCACGTACCAAGGGACTACATCTGGCCTCTGCCTTTGTGTGAGATCATATCACAGAAGAAGGCAGAAGCACTGGCAGGAGGTTGACTCTGGCTTCTCCATTTCTTTGCCATACTGTTCCAAAGGTCCCATCAGTGGCAAAGGTGTTTCAAAGGTCCCATCAGTGGCTACCACACTGTGATGCCATGGCAAGGAGAATGAGATATTACACCTGACCGAAAATACTCATGCACAGCCAGAAAGCCTGAGAAAGAGTAAAAGATGCTTGCCACAATGTGTGACCCCTGGGCTAACAGTTGTCAAGAACACTTCAGATATTCAGACCCTATAAAACCATTTTCTTTGGCAGTAGACAATCCAGCTGTCCAGGGTAGTCAGAAACAATTGCAACATGTTTCTAAATGTGTGACATCTTCAGAACTAGACTGTGAGGGGGAAAAAAAAAAGGGAGAAAAGCAACTTGACAAGGAAACTACATTCTTGTGCTGTGCTGTCTGTGGTTCTTACCTTCTACGCAGATCTTCAGCCACTGCTGCTCTGCAGCTGAACAAATAAGCTCGGAGAGATTTCAACTGCTGTCTCAGGCGGACAACAGTTGCCAGAGGTTCGGCATGGTTGTACAACATGGGATTTTCCTGCTGGATATCAATCAATGGCTCCTCATAAACATATTCCAGGAACTCTTTAGCTTGCTTTGATACCTGAAAATAAAGCAACCAGTTTAGCTGGGCTTTTCTCCCAACTCTTTTTAAGCAGATCTTCCCCTCTGTGATCCGTCAGCTATTCTCTACATCTGAAAAATTACTCTGCTACCAATTACAGATGAAGACAGAGCTGAGGGAGATCCAACTGTCTCTGCTTATAGCCAAGTCAGATTGCACCAAGCCCATCAAAGTATGGGATAATTGCTCATTTACTCAAACTACAGCGATATTTGCCACCACACATATTTTCACTGCATGGTAACATAGCTTACTAGATGTTTTTCAAGTCTAGAAACCGATTACCAAGTTTCTTCCCTGATACTATTTTTCTGTTTGTTTGTTGTTTTCTTTTTTGACAAGAAGCAAGTAATCAGGTAAGTGACAAAACACACCATTAGAAAGGAAACATACACACTGCAGATCCAATCACATTGTACTATCCCATGGCATAGAACTCCAGTGTGAAGTAGTACTCCCATTTGTTTCATGCTCAGCCAGTATGGTTAAAATTACATAAAAAGAAAATAATCAGAAGCACATCTATCGAGTTGTTGTGGTTTTTTTAAATACAGATAAGAAAAGTTAAATTTTACTGGTATTACTCATTCCCAGTGTTTCATCTGCAATAAATTTTTCTTCTGCCTTTTTCATGATAGTGCTCTGTTCTACCTCCATCTGCAAAGAGCTACTGTAATCTTGATAAATTAATGGGACTTTTGTTCCCACTAGAAAATATACTCCTGTTTCTGAGGTGAGAAGGCCAATTTCCTTCTCATTCCTTATTTCTGCATATTATCACAGCTGGAAAAGAGAAGATGGGATTATCTGAAACGAGCTGCAGATCACCTGAAACTGTGCTACAGAAATACTACTTGTTCCACAATTCAATTAGTCCTCCTGGACCTTTAAATCAGTGTTTACACTGAGCCAGTGATGGATGAATTAGGCTAACAAAAGGAGAAAGGGCACACCATAGCCTCTTAAGATTTAGGATGTTATTTCCCTTCTGGTGCTGTAAGGTAGAAAGTAGGGGAAAGCAATATACATCCTTATAAGCAGCACCACTTCTAAAAACAGCCAAGTTACCAACTACAGAAATCACTAGCTACTTATAGGGAAAGCCAGCTCCAAATGTAACCTTTCCATAATGCATAATAAAAATATAAGAAGTAATGTCAAGGCCAGACTTTCCACCAATAACTACACAGATAATACGTGTAATTTTAAATACAGCAGACCGTAACTCCATGTTTCCCAGCTGTATTAAATATCTCCCCTATTTGTATTAAACATCCCACTCCCTACTAATTTCTTATTCTTTTTTTATTCTTTTTTTTTAAATAATGCATGTACAAGGAATTGTGCTGTCTGAATGGAAGCACAGGTAACATGCTGTGTGAGGAGCAACACAGGCAACTTAAGATTTTGTAGTACAAAACTCTACAAACTCCAAATATGTCCAGTTTTCTAGCACTGGCAACATTGATGTTTTATCAGACATACTAACTGCAGTGCACAAAGAGACTGCAGTTAAACAGCCCGCTTTTACAATCGTTAAACTATTTGGCTGTGATACCCCAGCAATCGCCTGACAACAGCTGTATCTATAGTAAATATTATTCCTTTTCCCCCAATGGGCAAATAAAGACACATATTTAGTGATGCCTTGGTGGCACATGAATGCTTGGTATGGCAAGGAACACCTCCCACCAGGAGCACCTGGTGCCCAGTGTACTTTGTAGTCTTACTTCCATGCTTTAAACCCCTGCTGAAGTGATGGGCTCCTCATCCACCTGTCTGGCTGTCTCCGGAACCAGAGGGCGGTCACTGCTGAAGTACTACACCCACACTTGTGCACACTTGTGTTCTATACGGGGCAACCTTCCCGAGGCAGCAACGTTAAGAGTACAGAAACAAAAACATGCCAGAATTGAGGTCACCTGAGTGACTCTGCAACACGTGCACTATGATGACGAACTATTAACGTGCGGCTCTGGTGCTGCGTGGTCTGAATGCAGCCTTTGAAGAAAGAGGAGCAAAGAAAACCTCTCTCTCTTTTTGTCAATACAATGTACCTGCAGAATGTTGATTGCAGGAAAAGCAGCTTTGCCCGCCATCGCTGGCTGACAGGAGGTGTCGGTTCACTCTGCATGCCTGACACAGGCACACAGGCCATTTAAAACATGAACTCACATTGCCAACCATAGCAAAGTTACAAGAAGCTAAAACGCAGTCTTACAATGGGAAGAGTCAGGCAGTCATAATAGGCAGCTTGCTACCAGTCAACACTATTATAGTGCGTGTACTCGCATACAGAGAGCCTCCTAGTTTTACTGGGCAGACTAGACAATCCTATTAAATAAGCTAGAAGAAGTGAGAATATGCAAAGTGCAAGAGAATTTTAGCTTTAAATGTCATACAAGGATAGATGCTAACACTTTCAGACCTTTCTTTTCTAGAGGCTGCAAACTCAAAGTTCAGAATTCAATTTACCAGAAGTCAGCCTTCCTTGCAGCCTCCTGGCACAAGAAGTTCATCTCCTGCTGTTTGTCTGGCATTTTGCGCAGACGAAGCCACCTGAACCAAACTGCAACACTTACTGGGTTTTGCGTGCAAACGGGGAAAACTGGCCTAAGTAAAAGGAAGAAAGGATGTTCACAAGATTGCTTCTTTTCTTTTCCCTTTACACAAACGTGAAAAGCACAAATGTGAAAACAGTAGGGAGACAGGGGAAAAAAAGTGAACCTGAGACTGGACCGCTGCTTTGGGTGTGACAGAACTAACTGCCAAGTCCTTTCAAAGAGTTTTCACTGCAGTCAAGGGGATTTTTCTTTTCCTACCCATGTGCTTTCAGGTGTGAAGTGCATTGTTGTTTTTCAAGATCCTGGGTATGAGACAACTCTACAGATATTTACTGCTTCTTTTTTTTCATGACCTGCCTTGCCAAAAGCAGACAAAACCCTCTCCATTTGCAAAGCATCCTTAATTTATGCAACAGTTTACTTTACAGCTGCTGCTCAGATGTCTAGAAGACCATGAACAAAAAAGGGAAACATGTCCAATTACATTGTGTCACCACAAAAGCTCATGTCCTGGAGTACCTACGGATGCTTGCTTTGCCAGAAACAGATGGGACAGAGCCCAAAAAACCCTGCAGAAGTGGGGAAAAGGTGGCAGTGGGAAGGAGTGTAGGTTTCCGAACTCTTCTTTCACTTTCTTTCCATTTAGTGGACTGAGAGGCACATGTCAGACTGTGTGAAACACAGAAGTTTTGAAGACTGAACTCATGCTTCAGTTCTGATCATCAAATGTGGTATGTGCTTATTTCCTGCAGTACCCCTCCAGGGTATGCTATGAGCCTGGCCAGGAACAAGTGACCCACCACAGCAGCTCTGCTTCCAGGCATCGCTGTGCTACCTGTGAGGGGCAAGGCTGTGCATTAGGGAGAAGCTGTTGTTTAGCTTCATTTTGGGAAGTTGTTGCACAGCTTTGTGTGGGCATACTGGCCAATTATGGGAGGCAAAATGCTGACAAATCAAATCACGTTCCTTTGAAAAAGAGCCCAAGGAAAATCTTTACTACCAAGATCCACTACCAAGGAAGTGGGACAAGATACTTGTCTTTGCCAGAACAGCACATTCAATCAATACACTACTAAGGAATCATGCAGTTTCATTGTAACTACTAAGTGCAGCAGCCAGTACTAAGCTGTCTTTCAGACTGTACAGAAGAAATAAACATGAGACCTTGTCTCTGAATGGAGAAAGGGGGTGTATACGTAAAAGTGCAGGCAATATGTGCCCTTCCTCAGAACAGGAATGCTTAGTTCTCATGGAGGTATAGCAGGGACAGAAATAAAAGCACGTGTATGCAGAATTGAACAGAAAAGGGGAAAACCCAAAAGACTTCATAGAAATAACAGGAACTACTTGTTATTTTAATTCTATACATGGATGGGATGGAATTGAGGAGATCTAATCAGTGATCTCAGCTCAGCTGTCACACTGCCACTGTTGCACATGATGACCTGTTCACCTTCCCTCCTTCTCTGCCTTAGTTTTTGCTCCAATAGTTAGGGATGCTGTAATGTTTTCCTACTTAAGGGATGGTGTTCCTTTCTTAAATCCACCTCTCTGAGCACTTTGGCACAGAGACTGGCAAAACATCTGCACAGAATTTGCTTGTGCTCCTCGTAGCTGTTCTGCCTGTCTGCAGAAACTACAAATTGATAATTTATCACTATTACAGTGAGATTACAGCAGATTAAGTTTTCAATCAATGCTTTACTTTAAAAGTTCCATTTACTTTTGTGCCTCAGCTGCCTAAACCAAGACTACAGGAAACAGAGCATAGAGCATAATTTTTACCCTGCAGGTTTAGAAAACAGAACAGTTCATTTTCTTGGTAATATTACTGACAGCTTTATATGAGGTCTTTGCCTTATCCATCCACTTGCCCCACATAAGGGCTACCTATGCTATCATGGTCTAGCAAGTTTATTCCTTGGCAAAAGCATCAAGAGAAAGGATTCTTAAATATGTATTCCTTGGCTCCAGGAAAGGGAGGGGGTTTTGGCTCCACATGTAACTCTGAAGAATCTTGCATCTCATGGCATAAGACTATAATTTTCCTGATGGCAGGCTCTGGCTACTTTCTAATAATCTCCCTGTCCGACAAATTTTCTTCAAGAACTGCTTTTCCTCTAATAAGGCATTTACTGGTTATTTTTTCTCTTTTCAAATAGCCCATAATAATATTCACAGACACAAAACATCAAACAGCCTCTCCTAACCATGGCTGCTAGGTCTGAAGCTCTAACATGGTTTGGATTCCTTATGAGTTTGTTACTGTTTCAGCATATGCTTCCTGAGACAGCAAAACAGCACAGCCTCTGTGTTTGCTGGCATAATGCTTTGAGGCATGTAGTCAGTTGCCCCTATCTAGCAACCAGCCACCAAGACACCAGCAAAGAGCAGATTACTGAAGTTTCAGAAAAACTGCTTGTGTGGCAAGTGAACAACTGTTATTTTCGGCTGTCTGGTCCAAACAGGCGCTATAACAACGTCCTTCTAGTGTCCTCAAAATGTTTGTGCCAAGAGACAGGACACACTGAGCACTGCAAACACCACATCTGGGTATGCCAGTTCCCTGTGGGCATTTCCACAAGTTTAGCATCCATCACCAAGCTGTGCCAATCCATAGTGCCTAGTGTTCATGAAACAGGTACTCGGTCAAGGGCCCAATAACTGCAAAGACTTGTGCTAAAAGAGAGGTTGATGATGGAAAAGATGCCACCAAGAAAGAGAAACATGGCTGCTCCTGTGAAGGAACACCTTAGGCCTGGCCAAGGAGATTGTGATGAAAACATCTATCTTGTTGGGAAGGTCTGGCTCATTCTGGTAAGAGGGACTAAGATTACAGTATTAGCAGACAATGCCTTTAACCTTCAACTTGTTGCAATGTCTGTGTTTCTATCTAAAGAGCAATTCAGGTCACTTGCTAGCAAGCCAACCTGCAGGGAGATTACCTTGTACTTGGAAGTGTCCCAGTTATGAACCAGCCGTGCAGGGATGAGGAAGCTGTCATCCACATGGCAGGTACTGCAGTAATACCATCCACTGTAGCTGCACACCTTGGCTTTCCCATTGGACAAGCCTATGGAGCGCTGACAGCCTGGAAAAGAGAGAGGGGAAAAGTCTGGGTTTGCACACCATGCTGGAAGCACACACTCAGGATGCAGGAAGAAAAGTAATTATTCCATCTGAGACCCTTTTAAAATTGTATTTATTTTACTGATGAGTCATTTCTCATTTCATAAAAACAGAGAAATAAGTATCAGTGCTCTTGGACCAGCACTGAACAAAAAACCGCTAGTTTGGACATCTACGACAAAGACTTCAGAGATCAGTCAAAGGATACTTAGCACTTCTCAAAAAACAAAGGCAGAAGACCAACTTTGAGACACTGGACATTTAAGAGCCATGGTCATCTGAAAACCATGGCCCGAAGCCTAGACAGAAAACACCAGACCACAGAAGCACTGTGCACTCACTCCAGACAGTTCCCATTTTCCCCACAATGGAACAGATCAGTACTGGCTGCCTGGAGGAGCACAAGCCAGCTCCTGCTGACAGCCAGAAGGGATGTTGACTTGGCAGGTAGGATTCGGCCATAGAATTAGCACAGCCAAGGCAAACAACAGTCAGACCATGAATAGCAACTGTGAGCAGCAGTCATCTTGAGAACCAGTAGTCCATGACTCACAGTAGTGACACAGCTCAGTTTCCTGCAGTCTTTTTTTCCTTACAGTGGGATTACCCTGTGTCTTACCAGGTCTGAGGTCTGCCCAACACTTTTTTCACAGCTAGATCCCTTGCCTCTTCCCATGCCCTCTTGTGTGGAGTCCCTGGGGTAAAACAATGTAGTCAAAAGCTGCTGCTTCCATTGGAAAGAACTAACACAGAGCTCTCCTTCACCTGACCATCTATTTTCACAAAACACATAGAAACTCAGTGTATTTGACACCTCTGTCTTTCTCTCAACTGTGGAAGAAACTAGTCAACAGGTTCAAACAATATTAGAGTGGAGGGTTGCAGACAGTCAGCACAGACACGTTAAACAACCTGCTCAGGAAGCAAGGCTAAAAATGTTTGGATAAGATACAATGAGATGTCTGTGGTTGTCATTAACACCTCTTTGACACACCACACATGATGGTATCTCTGCTGTTCCTTCAAATGCTGGTGTCCCCCTATGACATTTATGGGTACAGACACAGTTAGCACCAGCGCCCCACTCCGGCAGGTGCTGTATGCTCAGATGGTCTCTGCAGGAGCTGGTTAGTACTGCAGATTATCAGAATCCTTGTACAGCACTTTCATGGCAAAAGTATCAGTTAATCAGAGTTTTTCAGGCAGAAGTCAACTGACTGGCTGTTTTTGTCAGTAAAACTGATTTTGTTTAGTGTAATTATGTAACTTCTCCCACTGAGGGCATCTTTTTTCCCCAGAAGAAGTTATCCTGATTTGAGGATAGGTTGCAGCTCAACTACTCTAGGCATAAACCGAACTCCTCTTCCCCATTACCTGATGCTACCATGCCCCCTCTGCTCTTAAAATAACCTGACCAACACAATTAGTTCACTCCTCTTCCACGCCCCAGAGCCATTTGGCCACTGACTGTCTCAATACACACTATCAAGTGAAGTGGTGTTGGACATGTCCTGTCTCCACCTCTGTCTCCTTCCCTTTTTTTTTGAAGTGAGGATATGCAGTTTCTTGAAAAAGGCAAATATATAAACAGGTTGGTTGAGGAAAAAGGTATTTATGTGAGTGTCTCCTCCTTTACCATTCATAAGATGAAAGCATAAGTATACACATATATCGCAAGTGGCATAACTCAACATACAGAACGCAAAACTGTGATCTCAGCTAATAATCAATTGGAAAACTCAAACATTATGACTGTAAACTATTATCATTGTAGAAATAATTTTTGTATGGTAGATATTAGCAAACCTTTCTGCAGAGCAATATTGTTAGGGCAGAAAGAATGCGGGTATGCCTTTTACAAGGGTAAAGTCAATTCAAGTAATTCAGCAGTGTGTTATACAAAAAGATGACCTGCAACAGTGGCTTGGGATCAGAACTCAGGAGCCAATAACTTCATATTTCCATCAGTGCAAAGCACACATTTTCCCATCTTTCCCTTCTGGTTCTTTTCTTTTTCTAAAAAAGCAATTTCCTGCCTAGTCAGTCAGGTAAAAGAGTTTCCATGCAGTCATGCTCCACTATGCTGTTACGGAGGAAGTCAGCAGGCATACCTCATAGAAAGCTCAGTATCAGTACTCTGTAGTACGTGTAGAACTATTTTTTCAATTTTTAAAATGCATTCATACATCAAGGTGAAGGTTTTGAACAGCTGACAAGACATGAAATACCAGCTTTATTCATCTGATGTGACATTCGTCTAACTAGTAGCCCTGGAAGATGCTTGCAGAAGGTACTCACACTGTTGCTATGGAGCCCATGTTTTTAAAAGGACAACAGACGTAAATCTTGACCCTTTGTAAAGGAAACCAAGAAGCATGCCCACTCCTCTTCTTATGGAGCAAGATGAAGCAATCTACAAAGGAGGACAATCCCCCTTCCCAAGCTAAATGGGAACAGGCGCTCAAAGAGAATGTTTGTGTTAGCAATATCTCAGAACAGTACGTTCTTCTGCACCAGCCTTGCTGAAGAATCTGAATCCTCCTCCTCACTAGTTGCCTCTGAATTTCCTATCGCTGAAAAGCACTGAAGCATCCCTCTTTATATCTCAACTGGCTCCACCTTTAGTACTCATTACATACAGCAATCACCTCACACTGGATGAAACAGAGACTGTTACATGATATGCAGTATTTTCTAGCTCAACTGGATCAGCTGATGAACTGTGTCTGAATGAGACTGAACTGAACTCAACACCATTAAAACCTTTATAAACATTGCCCACTAGCCAACACTTACTTGCCTGGGGCATGAGGATGGGGACGGGACAGGACACACTGATTTCACTTAACTGCTACTGTGCACTCCCTGACACTCCACAAGCTGCTAGTTTGTCTTACTGCCCTAACTGCTACTCGTTAGACAGAAGGCAAGAATAAACTAAACTTCAATTTGAATTTTCACCATCCTAAACTAAAACTTTTGCAGTTGAGAAGTCACCATTTTAAGGCCTAATTTCTTGCAGCTTCCTAGAGCCAGAAACTCATTTCAGTCCACAGAGAGAATTTCTTCAGGAGAGGAATAACAAAGCACAGAATAGCTGGGGTGGCTCCTCCCCACAGAGGGCTACGGGTCTATAGAGCCCATAAGAACTGAAGTTCTCCAGGGTAAAGAGGGTCTCAGCAAGCAATCTTGGGGGCCCTTCCCTTCAGGAAGGGTGGTTTTATAAAACGAGGAAGAGGAAGAAGTTCCTACCCAAGAAGCATGGATTGCTTTCTCCCTTATCCTGGCCCTTCTCTGAGCCCATGTTTGTTTCCTTGTTCCTCAGGAACACTTTTTTACACAGAGTATTTCTCATTCCTCTTCATATCTTCAAGTAAATCATATACTGCAAAGCTACATGACAGTTGTAAGATTGGGGTATTTTAGATGAGAATGTGGCACTGGCATCTACCTTACATTTTCCCTTACCTTACAAGCTTCACTGTTTGAAAGTCACCATCCTTTCCATTCCTATTTGTTGTGATTCATAATGATGGCTATTTCTACAATCCTTTCAAATCAAGTTATCAAAGCACTGATTTTCTTTGATGTTATGCAGTTCA
This sequence comes from Aegotheles bennettii, assembly GCA_013398125.1. Lineage (NCBI taxonomy): Eukaryota > Metazoa > Chordata > Aves > Caprimulgiformes > Aegothelidae > Aegotheles > Aegotheles bennettii. The sequence continues at coordinate 439,417 of VZRW01001184.1, read as the reverse complement.
AAGTAGTGCAGTGTGACAAACACATTTCTGTGGCGTAGACCACTTATGCGACTTTGTTTTTTTTAAGATAAAAAAAATAGAGCAAGAGTGTGAGAGAGAAAGCAGAGGATGAAGCTTGTGGCTTAATGCCCTTGGAAATCCTGCACCTGGATGTTCAGGTACCTAAACTTGCCATCATGTTTACCAGAAGCAAAGCTCACCTATTCCTAATGCTCACACAGAATATGATCTATATAACATCTGTACAAAGATCTGGCAAAACCTGAGCCTAGAGCAAGGACAATACTGCAATATTTGCTATTACCCCAAATCACCCCTACCTAAAGGATGTTACAGAGCAAGCTACAGAGGGAAGAAGTGTAGCTGTAGGTACACTGTTAGCAAAGTGAGGGAAGGAATAATCCCAAACCTTTCATCAGAGGCAATATAACAAAAAAGCCTTGGAATCAAGTGAAGAAGAGAGGGGTTAGAAAAAATAGCAGCAAGAAAGTGCTGCTGAGCACAGATGAACCTCTCTCAACAAGATGTCTGTGAGTAGAGCAGGAGTATCAACATCAAGAGGCTCATCTCCAAGTGCTAAGACTTAAGGAGGAAAGTAGTACAGAAAGATGATGCTAAAAGTTGCAACAAGCCTCTCTCCTTGATTTAAGGTGGTGGTGAGGATAGTATAGAGGAGAGATCCAAGACACCTTAGTACAATTCCTCTTCTGCAAAGTGTGGAAAGCACCACTTCTGCCACTTTCAGGGTGTTGTATATTTCTATGGTCAAGGAAGACACACACAACTATTCTTTTTATCCAGACACCTTCTTCTTTAATCTTTTAGCAAGAAAAGACTGGAGTACCTACACAGTGAAACAGAAAAAGTGGAAGACCAAACTAGAATTAAGTACACAACTCTTTTCTTTATTCAATAAAGTTCCTTGCTCAGTATCAGGAAAAAGCAATTCCCTCATGATTATGTACCATAATTAAATCCGTGACAGATTAGCTTAAGAAGCTAATTCATTTAGAAACAACATACAATATGAAGAAAAGAAAATGACCCACAGACTTCAAAAGGCTTTCAGCTTGATAAAGCCATAAAACAGACTAAGCAGAAGGAGGCACAGCACCAAATTTTCAGAGTGTTAGATCAGACACACAACACTGCTCTAGCTGCTGACCTTGTGTTTCTGTGTATCTGCCCCAGTTCACTCCACCATGGGATAACTCAAACTCCCAAGAAAGACATACTAACAATCCAGCTCAGTTCTCCCTCGTGCCTACCCAGGTTTGAATTTGCATCTACTCTTTGTCCTTTTCCCAGCATTATTTTTTTCCACAGCAATTCCCTTTCTAAAGAAATAATCAAAATTCCTAAACCTCCAAGCAAAGTCTGACACTTTACTTACCTTGTCTACTTATTTAGTAAGCTTCTTACAGACTTTAAAAAAAAACCAAACAAAATCTTAACAGATTAAAAGGCAGAAAATTTTCCTTGTTGAAGCCATGTGGGTTTGATCCTATCCACTTTTAATTATCTAAGAAACATATAAATTCCACATTATTTATCTCAGCAATGTACAAATTCCACTTTAATTTTAATCTAGATCAGCTTCTCAAGAAATAAGGAAGGGTTCATTAGTCCCCAATTCCCAGCCTCAATTTTTTTTAAATAGACTCCAAAGGGTGGACCAACTCTTCTCAGGCAATGGAAACCTGCAGCTGGGGCTCAGAACTAAGCCCTAAATTAACAGCCTTCCCATCTTTGTTAGTGTCTTTTGAAGATATAATGCATAGTTTTGTCTTTCCTGTCCCCCACAATCCAGCTCAGCTAACCTAGCATACCCAGCCTCAGCTGGCTGGCTGTGGCTCTGGCCCGGGCTGGGGAGTCAGGCCACCCCAGAGTGACCCACCCCACCCGACCCGTGATGTCTCACAGGCACCCTGCCACAGAGCGCCTCTCAAGGTCGATGAGATGAATCATCCTCTAGGCACCTAGGCTTTCTTCCCATCAGAGAAGATTGGATTAGTGTAGACAACCAATATTTAGACTGCTAAGAGTAGTCGAAGTAAACAACACCCTTTAGGTCAGTCACGCTGAACACAGAGAGCTGTGACCTTCTCCAAAAAGATGAACAAACAAGAAAAAAATAAAATCACTGGTGGAAACAAGCCAGGTGAAAGCACATATACATCCATACACAACATTCTATGTGTTTCTATTATACTTATCCTTTGTAGAAGATAGAATACAAGCGTGCTCCAGGTTACACAGCTAGATTCTGCCTTCCCAATAAGGCTAATAGTAGTTAAGTCTGCAAATGTAACACTGAAAAAACATAAACGTCAAAGTGTAAGCTTGCACTTTCCATACATAAGTCAAGAACAAAATTTCATCAATAAATCAGGACCAAAAAATACCAGCTGCGTGCCAAATGGCTGCAACAAAGCTATACTTTTGGAAACTAGCTTTTCATTTGTTTGAATTTCCCCACTTGAATTCCACCAGGATATAGGTTGTCTACCTTTAGTGTCAAATGCTGGGAAGGGCCGTGATGCCATTCTTCCCACAGAACTTGCTCTGAGGGAATTACAAACAGGTACGAAGACACGCTTCACACACAGTTACAGTTTGTGAATCCTTTAACACATGGTCAGTTTGCATTCTCCTAGTGCATCCTTTCAACTCCTTTCTTCTCATTCCCAGGACAACAGCATTGAGGAAGACCACCATATACCTGAAGCTAATTTGCTGTTCTTTCCCCCATGCCCTTATAGGACACTATAACTATATAACACAAACTATAACATCCTACAAAGAATAATTCCTACAATATCTGTCACTTTGTTGTGACTCTGAAGTGCTGCCTGATAGAAGGGAATGGGCATAGCCATGGACAAACACAGAGCCTATGCTGATAGTAGAGACATGCTCACACACAGCAGAATTGAGCTTGTAACAGTAAAGAAAATAAGTACAAATATCTTATTTGTGATGGGGAAAAAAAAGAAAAAAGAACGTACTAAAAACCTTAGAACGATGGGGTCACCTATCCCTACACAGGCAGCACAGACACCCTTTAAACATGCCAGGAGGAATTTGTGGATTCATCAGCCAAGACATTTGTATCAGCTGTTCCAACTGCAGGGCTGAAGCAAAGAAGTCAGTAAAACATCAGCTGAGGATTGCAAAGTGCACATCAGGGTGCAGAACAGACACAGAACTGGCCAAGTACTCACCTAAACTGCCCTTCTGGGCAGCAGCAGGTCAATTCCAAACCAAATCCTACAAAGGGGAAAATCTCACTGTGCGAAGGTGCCAGCCAAATCCCAGGAAGGTGAAGGGCCTAACTTCTACCAGCTTAGACAAAGCTAATAGGTTACATTCCCATTTCCCCTAGTCAAGCAATCTTAAAACTGGATTGAAGAGCTCACTCACCTCACTGCTGAAGATTAAATGGCTTCTGTTATCATATCTGATCAGTGATAAAAGGTTTAATCAACTCCAGAAAGCAAAAGAGATACCACAGAGTGTCTTCTGCTCTTTCCCCAAACAAGAGCTGTCACATGGCAAAGCACTGTGGAACAGCACCCTTTTGTTTTGAAACATGTAGGTCCAGTGCAAAATAAAAACGCCTTCCTACACAAATTCAAGTAACCTTTGTCTGGAAACTTTCCTCCCCACTCCTCCCAACAAGTTAGCAGCCTTGTTTAGGCATGATGTATTTTCCAAATACTAAAGTAATCACAGACAATGTTTTTTTCTGTTCAGCTGGGTTTGGCCAGCAAAGAACAAGAATTCAGAAATACTACTGTTTACTTTGTTAGCAGCAGAAGTTTTACTTCTGAATCAATGGAAACAGGGTCTGAAAGTCACATATGAGACTGGAAGACTGTGGTCTAAATTGAAGACACCTAAACAACAAAACCTTTACAGTGCAAAACACATTCTCAGAGGATTTTAGAGAGTCTCAAATAGAGGGAAGGCAATAAAGCTGCTGAAATCTTGGAACAAAGAGATCAATTGAAATTAAACCAAGCACAAAATATATACAGCACTTAGAAAGCAGAATCCTAAAAGCCCTGGACAGATAAAAAAAATTGTTATTTGGGACTAAAGATATGACCAGTGTTGACAGCCTTCCAAAGGACCTTCCAGTATTTTATTATTGTGCTGCATTTGCTAAGATGTGTCCCCTAGTATTTTTATTTCAGTGACATACTACAAATAGGTGTTGAGTGTGATGACAGTTCACAAAGTATTTGCTAAATTCAAGCACCCATGCTTTTCAGCTACCTGGATTTGAGAAGTTTCAACTATATCACATTTTGAGAAGTTAAACAAAATCAGCATTACATCTGGCTAATTTTTTTTCCTTTTTTTTAAAAAAAAATCACATTTGTTGGCTTGCAAACTATTATGAAAAAATTTTGTTTTCCTTGAGAGGGAAAAAAAAAAGGAACTTTACTTTTACCACAGTAGGGGCTGGTTTCAGACCAGTGGGGTGAGCTAGAGCAGAGGCTGCACAAGCTGGGCATGTTGCAGTGGACTGTCCCCCATCTACATACATGATCACAGCACTACAGGCAGAATGACTCCTTGAAAGCCAACAGCTTTCCACCTTCTGCTCAGTTTGATAGGGCTGCAAGTTCAGGAAAAAGCCCATTTACTAATCCTGGCTTCTCCACACCCAGTGCTCAGCTCAGCCAGCCAAGTCAGTGGAGCCCTAGTAGCAGTATTCATCCTTCTGGCAAGCTAAGAGACATGGAGAAAGCAGGGAGAAGACAGAAGGCACCCCAGGAGAGAAGCAAGGAAAGCCACACAAATAGAAGGGTGTAGAGCACATTTCTGCAGAAGACAGAAACTCCCACATCCATTAGGACCTGCTGTCTAAGCAACAAGAGTTCCTGGCAGACACAACTGACTTCTCTGAAAAAATGTTTGCTTTAATAAAGGACAGGGAGAGAAAAAATAAAAGGTGAAAAGAAAGAGAGACATCAAAAGAACAGGAACTATGCAAAAATGAGGCAAGGACCGAGGCCATTTGTCTTCCCCATCTGAGGAAACATGAAGACACATGCCAAGGGAACAGCAACAGTGAAGGGCAGCTGAGGACATTTGCACCCTACAGACCTTCAGGAGAGTTTCTCCAGGAGAAATGCCTGCCTTTCCCCACGAGCCCATAGACAGCCCAACAGGGAGACAGGACAACCACTCAAATACTCACAATCAGCTACCTCTATCTGCAAGATGTATTTGCCAAACACATTGTTTTGATGGAAGCCACCTCATCCCAAATTTGTAACATGAAGGGATTTCTCTTGAATCCAAGTGAAATAAAGACATAAAAAATAATAACACCCTTCCTAACAGATCATCCTAACATGAGGCATGTCTCTCACTTTCTACATATTAATGAACAAATCATAAAACCTGGTATTTACCACCTTGGACTTGCTACCAACTTTCACTTCATATGCATTTGAAGACAAGGGATGGATCCCTCCAAAGTCTCACCTAAGCAGACCAACGCTCACAAATGCCACTCTTGCTCGGGGCCCCAAGTGCTTCCCACGGGAACACTGCTGTACCCCAGCAACAGGGCAAGATAAAGCCTGCAGTTATAGGAACATGCAAAGGATGGAGGAGGCTGCCACTCCAGTGCCAGCAGCTTCTAGTTAACCCCACATTCCAAAATGTATTGCTGTTCCAATATAAAAATATAAATAGTGGCAGCAAGGGTAAAAGTGTTTATAAAAAACGTACCTCTCCATTGTTAATCAGTGGCCTATCCATTCGTTTTTTGAAATTGTAAGAAATAATGCCCTGCCCTCCGCAACAAGACAAGAGTTAGAAATGTGGGAAAAACCTTTTGTATCTGCTGGTCAGACAAAAGAAAACTTTTTTCAAGCTGCCCTTCTGACTCCAGTGTATCAACAGTTTGTCCCTCTGCCCCATGACCACATCTGACACCACTGCCCTGGCTTATATCACGAGTTGAAAAGTGCTAGTCAGGCTCCCAAGATAAACTTGTCAATAACAAGGGCACAGACTTTCTCATTCTTCCCTACCTGCTTGTGAGTGTCAGCTGTTTGTCTGGGAGCAGTCCCCTGAAAAGCTTTTACTTCGGGAGAAAAGCAGAGGGGGATGCAGTGGGCATTTAAAACAGAAAAAAATCGGGGAGGGGAACCCCACAAAGACCCCAAAGAGAAAATAAAAAAAGAAAACCCTGTCCCCATCAGGTCCTCCCAACAACCTTCTTTATCAGAGGTTCATTGTCAATCAATTAGCCAAGGCAGCAGGGGTCTGTAGGAAGGGGGTAGCTCAAGAGACAATGGTCTGCCCTGTTGTATTACTATTTAATCACTTTTCCTAAATAAATAAAGCAGCCCTGAGGTGCTGTCATGTCAAGGGAATTTATAACAAAAAACCCCTTCATTTTTCATTGGTCATTACTTTTCCTTCCCTCCCACCCCTGCAGGACTAGAGAGGGTTATTACTGTAGCCTTAAGTTCCATCTTTGTGTTGCTTGCCTTTGATTCCCACTCGGACCTTGCCACTTTCTGGCACTAATTTGTCAGGCCGAACAAAGGAGGGATTTGTACCTCCTGTAAGGTCTCAATTAGGAAAGGCTTCTGCTGTATTATGTGCCATTGGGACAGGACACAAAGACGGTAATTACAGGAATTTGCACTAAATGGCTGAAGAATTCACAGCAAAACTTTTCTTCCTCCCCCCTCAGCATCCTTTTCCAAGCTCACCCCTCCCAGCAGCCCTGGGGAAAACCACTCTCAATGCCTACAAGCCGTAATTACCAACTGCAGGCCCCTGAGGTTAAACAGCAGCCCAGGCGGGGAGCGGGCACGGAGAGTGCTGCTGTGCCTCCAACGCCTCCTCTCCACAAGCTCTTCTGAGCCAGACAAGTTTCCCCAGTTTCTCCCAGTTGTAATTACAATTATTCACTCCTTTGCGCCACAGTAACAGCTTCAAGCTCCAGCAGACTCTCAAAGATCAGCTCAAAGGGTCTCAGAAGGATGGTGAAGGGTCCGCTCCTACAGCATCACCATCCTCAGGCACCGGGAATCCCAGTGGCCAGCTCCTCACAGGCTCTCCACAACTCACATTGCTCTGGACAAGAGTGTTTGTTCCATTTTACAGACTAAAGGGAGGCCACAGGAGCACTGAGAATGCCTCCCATGTATCAGGAAAAGACTCCATTCAACCCTGACACAGCCAGAGCATCTTGTTTTTGTGGGGAACACAGGAGTGAGTGCAGGTAAACCATCCCATGTTTGGGAGAGGAAATCTACCCCATCCCACAAAAAAGTCTGCCCCCATACTACATAATGCAAGACTAAAACCTATTTCACATTGGAGACATTAATTTTGTTGCCATCCCAGGGCCTGATTTTATTTTTCACAGAATCACAGAATCTAAGGGGTTGGAAGGGACCTCGAAAGATCATCTAGTCCACCCCCCCTGCCAGAGCAGGGTCACCTACAGTACATCACACAGGAACGCATCCAGGCGGGTTTTGAATATCTCCAGTGAAGGAGACTCCACAACCTCTCTGGGCAGCCTGTTCCAGTGCTCTGTCCAGTGCTCATTTTTGAAGAGGTCATTGAAAATGCTTGTTTGAAACTCTCCTGGATCTCATTGATGAAGCAAAATCACAGACTTTTCCTCTACTGAGATTTGAATTACAAGAAATTAGGAGAAAAGAACAAAGTTTTAATGCCATCTAGCACATTTTCTTAAAATGAGGCTGTTAATTCTGCTGCCTTCTTGAGTTTCACAAGGCTGACTGCTGGATAACACACTGGGCCGGATCCACCTTGGGGACACATACTTGACCCACTCCCAGAGTCTCCCTGCAGTTTTCACTCCCACAACTACCCTTAAAGGTAAGACACGACAATTGTCCCATAGTGTTCAGGTAATCACAGTCATCACAGGACACAGGCACCTTCAGTTTCAGCAGTAGTTTGGCACATAATTACTTCCAGAAAAAAATGACATGAAGTCACACGAAGAGTTTGTGGCCAAGAAAAGAAATTAATTCAGGCAGAAGCCCAAATATTGTGACCACATCATTAACTGCAGCAAGGCCAACCATCACGATGCTCCGGCTACCAGGTGGGTGCCATGCACTGTGGAGAGGTAAGCAGAACACCACCTGTGGATGACTACCAGAGAGGGACAAACCCAGCTGCACCCACAGCCAGTTCTTAGGGCAACCCAGTACTCCTGGGGCTCAGGTCTCCCGTGGAAGGGATTCAGGTCAGCCAGCAGGTCCTGGGCCCACGCAGACACACACAGCCCCCTAGAGCCATGTGTGGTTCCAGAGCAACAGGAGACCTCCACATCAGACCTCCAGCCCAGAGCAGAGTGGGGAGGAGGCAGGTCCCTCACAGTTCCCACAATAAAAGAAGAGAATCCTCCAGAAAAACTGTTTCTGATACAGTTAACAATTTCTAAGTGAGCATAACCAAAGCCAGCCAGACAGTGTAATTTAGACACAATATGTCCAAATTTGCTCCACAAAGGTGCCCTTGCTAAAGTAAAAGGACAACTAACTGCATTTACACAGGTCCTCTCTACTCTCACTTCATTCCCAAACTGGATAAAAACATGATGCTGCCTAGGACTACAGTCAGCAGTCAAATGAACTGAAATTTACAATTAGATGCAGAGGCTTAAGGCCATGTTTTCACCCCTGCCTCAGGGGAAGAAACGAGCAGGTGAGCTCAAGCCTGAACCTCAGTACTAGAACACGTGTCACTATGTGACGGTGTTTCAGGAAAGCATATATGCTTTGAGGAGTCTCCCCAGAAGGCCCAGAGCTGAAACTGAGTTCCAGAAATTACTTGGAGGAGACACAGTAATAAAAGGAAACCAAAGTACTCAAAGTTGGAAAATTGCATCGTATCTAGAATTCAAATCCCTTTGATTCTGGATCACCTTTCCAGTGTCCTGAATCAAGACAACAGCTCAGCCATCCTGTAAGGCAGCCCTGGCCCATGTAGTGCTGTATCTGCAGGATCTAACATTTCAGCAGTGCTCATCAAATGCAGCTGAATCCCTGAATATCCTGTAAGCTCTTCTCCACATTTTACAGAAAGCAAAGAAAGGCTAACACACCAAAGTGTCTTCTGCCAGAGCGAGAGGCAGGGAACAGCAGTGTGCTGCTAAAACACATACATGCTCTTCCAAGTGATTTTCTTTTCCTGCAGAAGGGGAGTGGGTGCAGATGCTGCAGCCTGGGTGCTTACCTGCACACTTGAAGCTCTGAACTGTGAGGCCTCTCTCTAGAGACAGTGTGGTCAGGATGCTCAGGAAGCTGGTGGTCACAGACTGGCGCTTGCTCTTTCTAAGATCGTTTCCAAAGGGCCGATCTCCAGGTTTGTTCCTAAGCATGACTTGTGGGTTCTGAGTTAAACTTCTAGTAGCATTGGCTGCTGCTGTCAGTGCCTCCATCCACTCCTGGGCTCTCTGACGGGTCTCTGCACGCAGGCGGAGGACATCTTGAGGAAAAATGACCTGAAAGCAAGAGTCACAGCCATCCTGAGTATCTGTCTGGACCGACAGGCACACATCGACATTGTAGCTCAGCAGAGGATCTTCATCAAGCCTACCCGGCTGGAATGCCATGAGATAAGACCTGCTCAAGACAAAAGTAAATGCCTTCCAGTTATTCTGAACAGTTAACCTATAAAGAGTCCCTGATTTGAGAATATTTTGGTACTCTTTAGTGTTTTCAGTCAAATTCATGGATAGGAATAGCTCCATAGGCTTCTCTAACAATCCATTGGTTTGTGAAAGGTCGCTGTTATTTTCAGGCTTTGGCACATTCTCCAGTTTCTCCTGCTGTCTTGTGAAAGCAGGCACAGAAGCGCGCACCACTTCCCAGAGTTTCTGTCCCCAGTCCAAAGCCTCCCATGAGGACTCCGCCTTCAGTTGTAGCTGCGAGTTGTCTGACAGGACAGCATCCACCACCTTGGTTTCAATGCAACCAGTAAGAGAGACCCTTTGAAAATGCATGAGTGGATAGACGGTGGGAAGAGTCTGGTTGCCACTGCTGTCCAAGCAATAGAGGTACAGTTTGTACGGGGAGAGCTCAGCGTAACAGGTTTGCCAGTAGCTGTCATTGTCTCTTCTAATTTCTAAGTATCCCTTCTTCAGAATATTTGGGAACATTGACTTGTGTTCTGGAGGAAACAAAATGAGAACATTACCATTAACTCTTTTTAAATAATTGTTTCAAATTTCTATGTCATTCTGGCTTGTACATCTCTCCTACCCATACATGATACATCTGGAGGACGGGATCACAGAACTAGCCTTCAGCCAATAGGTTATAATTATCAAACACAAGCACTAAGCCAACGAGAATACAGCACTTTTTTACCCAGAGGTACCAAAACACTTTACAAAAAGGGGACAGGGAAACAGAGGGATGGAGAAACAAAGCAATTTTCCTAAGATTATCCAGAAGAACAGTTAAAGAGCAACAGAATACCACAGACATGACCAAAAATGAAAAATAATACAAACACATCTATCTAAGCACCTCAGCACTTCAGATGCTTCAGAACAAACCCTTTCACAAACCCCGGTGCAAGGCGAAGTCGAGGAGAATCTTCTTCACCCCAAGAAAACCAGCCATCACAGAATGTTAGGAGTTGGAAGGGACCTCGAAAGATGATCTAGTCTAACCCCCTTGCCAGAGCAGGACAGCCTAGAGCAGGTCACACGGGAATGCGTCCAGTCGTGTTTTGAAAGGAGACTCCACAACCTCTCTGAGCAGCCTGTTCCAGTGCTCTGTCACTCTTACAGTGAAAAAGTTCTTCCACAAGTCACTCTGGGCACCAAGGTGATATGAATTTAAAAGGAATTATCTAAAGCATTTCTGAGTTTTAAAAAAGGTTTCAGTGCAAAATTTGTTCCAATCTGATTTGCACCACTTCAACCACCATTAACATATGCAAATGTGGTATTTTCACCTTGGGCTGGACATGTGGCTCTATGCAATTTTTGATCGTCCCTGTATAAATTCAGTGGCATTCACCGTTATGCTGTAGCACCAACTTCAACACTTGGCACCCCAAAATGACCCAGACTGAGGAACACATTCCTGCTCCTTTTTTACTTCTACTTCACCTTCCCAGTAAGGGTACTTGTGATGGGTCTTGACTTGCAAACAGTGGCAGAACTAACACAAGTGAAGAGGTTTCTGCCTCCAGCTGTCCATCTCCCTTGGAGACTGCTATTCCTGACACAGGAATAAGGTAGTCACCTGGGAACAGCTCCTCATCCACTGCCCAGCACAATTAGGTCAAAACAAAATCAGCATCAATTGACCTTAACAAACAGAGTTACAAACTGCAGCAATACAGGAACTGTTAAACCCCTGGATTCTGCCCCCGGGCTGAAAACTTGTGAAAGAGGGACAGGGCAGACAGCTGGAGGCACAAAATATTTTCAGCATCTCAGCTTAACCAGTTACCACTCACATTAACAGGCCATGCTCTAACAAGTTTTAGACATGATCACTTCTGAGTATACCTAGGGTGTCTTCAACACAGAGCTAAGAGAATTGAAGCATCTGAGCTTGACAAAGCTTGGAAACAAAGAGCCAAAAAGCTGAGCCTGTACAGAAGTTACTGCATCCCCATCTGCACTGGGCTTCCCAGCTAACACAGCCAGAATTGCTGGCCAAGCTGCTCTCATGACCACTGGGTAATGGGTGAGTCTGTCCATCCTCCATGTCCAGGGGCACAGGGAGAGTCAGGGACTATGGGCATTTGAGGAACTTAGTTTCTGTCCGAGGGAGTTCTGACACCAACTGGTGAGAAAGCAGAACTCGGGCTGTCACCTACAGCCTAAGGAGATGCTCCCATCCTCGGCTGTAGTTGGTTGTGAGAGTTTCATGTAGGTACAGGAGAAGGATTCAGGACAGCAACAGCTAGCTCTTCCGGGAAGATCAACTTTAAAGATGTAAAAGGATTAAGTAGACAAGTTTCAGTTAAACTTAGTAAACATACATGAGAGTTAATTGATATAGTTAATGTGAGTATGCAAACCGCACGGGGGTTAAAAAACGGGGGAAGGATGCTACTTCCCATGCACACTAACAAAAAGGAGGCACTTTGGTTTTGCCTTGCCAGGTCAGCCTCAGCTTCCCCATATCGTCCACTTACTCAGAATGGATCCTGCATTTAACACCATGTTCAGAGTGCTCTACACTTTACCTATAAAGATTTCCTGCATATATGACTAAAATTAACACAACAAAAAACTGTTACTTTGGCACTAGGTCTGAAAAGGTGGTAATCGATATAACTATGCTTTGCTGGCAAATAAGCTACTCGAGAGTATTTCAGCTTAATATGAAAACTGAAAGCCTAATCAAAAACTCCAAATGGTGGGGAAAAAAATCACACTTTCATATCCCAAATGGATAGATACATGCACACGCACACACACGCTAAAAGAGAACAAATTTTGTTCACAGTACATCTCTGGCCCTGATGTTCATTAGTATTTCTCCGCTAACTCAAAAGCCATTAATTTCTCTGAAACCCACACTAATCCCTTTGTAGTGCAGATAATGGGCAGCCATTCTAGAGTCATCTTCCCTTTCTATTAATCCAATCAGGGAGGCAGTGCTTCTGCAGCTCCAACTGCAATCTCTCTCGCTTCCATCAAGTACAGATGACAGTTCAAGCTTCTCCATAATAAGACAACTCGTAACCTTCCCCCAGCCACCCCTCCTTCATCTGCACACAGGTTTGCTTATCTTTTATTGAGTTAGAGAAAGGCTATTTTTCCCCATCTTTCACAGAGGTATCCCCCTCTCCCTCCTTCGCGCCACTCCTTCCCTTCAAGCTCCCATGAATCAGCTCCACTGACTCTTGCTCTAACTGGGAAAGAACCAGCAGCCAACTTGATTAAAATTCAAATGCCTCATATTGTTTAGGTCAGGGCAATAGATGCTGGCAGACACAGGTTGAATCCATACGATACACACACCTTACAGTTCTTTATCTCCTCAATGCACCGTGTGCCAGATAATACCTTTCCACTCAGACAGCAAAAGCTACCATCTCCCCATCCACCTTCCAAAGAGAAACTGCATCTCTTTCCCTACCTGCAGAGACAGTGAGAGTAAATTGAGGAAGAGTAAAAAAAGGGAAATAATCACAGTAAATGGCCCACGCCTGAGCCATTTGGAGTTACAATTTCAAGGGAAGAGGGGGAAGAAGGCAGAGGGAAACAAAGAGAGACTCAGCAGCTGGGGACAGGGCAGTATCTTCCTTAGTGTCTCTCCTCTCCTTTGGGAACTGCCCACTCATCCTGGCTAGGAACCCTGCACTCAGCACACACTTACCTACCCCTCTCCACACTTGTGGGCACATGGTGCAACCAGCGCCACAGGAAAGGGAACCCAAATGTTGTCTCAGCATGGCCAGAAGATGTATGCTCCTGAGCAACTGACTGTGCATGCGTCCCTGTTGGTATGGCAGGAAAACCTGCCCTGTTTTCCACCACTGAAGCATTTTTTATGACAGTAATACCAAGTAACTTAGAAAAGAGTAGAAGCAGAGATGCTTAGTTTCTGAGGGATTTGTGTCTTGAGGTGGCACTCTTCTGTGGGTTCTTCAGTGCTTAGTAAAACATACTTCATAACCAAACTCATCAATGTTGCTTACTGTAATCCTCCTGCTCTGTGAATTCTTCCCCTGTACGCGAGCCCCTCCCATCGCCTCCCACTGCCCTCCCCTCCATCACTCTGCACTCTCCCACAGCCTCCCAGGCAAGAGAATGGAGTAGGTCACGTTTCCTCCACCCGAGGCAGCCGCCCAGCCTAGCCCCGCCTGCTGCTGCTCCTCTCTGCCAGCCCCCCATGGCCCTTCCAGTTCAGAGGGCGCCCAAGCCTCAGGAGCAATCAGGAGTGAGCCTGAAGGGAACAAGTGCACCCCTCCCCGAATTAGCCAGGGGGTTAGAGGGGAAGCATCATCCAGCAGATGATGAGCTGAAGTCAGGTGATCCAAATTTTACTCCCGTTTGATCTTGGGCAAAGTGCCTCACCTCTCTTTGTCCCTACTCGCCCTTCCTATCTTTACTGAGTGGGTTATTTAAGCTGTCATCTCCTAGCAAAGGGGCTCTCTCTTACTAGATGCACAGACAGTCCCTGGCACTTACAGACCCCCACAGTGGAGGGCATCCAGTTCACACTGGATTTTAAATAACATTTGTGCCTCCTTAAATCTTGAAATGCCCCAAATTTCTGTAGCACAGCTACCTTTTTCTTGACTACCTTTTAATGCTGAAAATAAATTGGTCACAGGGAGGGCATCGGTTCTCCAACTGGCCTGATACCTCTGGAATTATTTCCAAGTGGTTTGAGGCTTCCTGCTCTCCAGAGAAGAAGGTGCAGAAGCGTCATTTTCACACATCTGCCTCTTGGATGACAGCACCATTATCGTCTGCACAACACCATGGATCTACGATGTTCTGCCATCCCAGTGGCAACTACCAGCCTATTGGTCTGCCCTGGCTGTGTAGCTTCTACATACCACAGACGAAAGACAGCGCTACAGGGGTGTTTTTGCAGAATCACAAATGGCAATCAGGCTTCAGAAACCTCCCTGATAGATGGTCAGGAATTAGGCTTCACCTGGCCATCACTGGAGGGGAAGCATGAAGGCTGCATGTCACGCCTCCAGCAGTTTACTCCTCTCAGGATCTCTGAGAGGTTACCTGCCAGACCTCCCCTTTCCAGCTAGCTGTCTTTGCAGCTCCTCCATGAGCAGAACAAGCAGCAGTGGCAACTGCTGGCACTGCTGTCTGCTGCTCTGTGACCCACCACCACAAACCCGCTCAGCACGCTGATCTGTACCACTAAATGCTGCATGAGCCAACATCACAGGCACAGAGTTAGTACCAGACACCATCACTGCTGCCAAAGGTGAGGATATCTCGCAAAGAAAGGAAACACTCCAACACAAATTCTGTGTGGTTGACAGAATAAGAGAAAGAAGCACTGTAAACCTGCTCCTCAGAACTCAAGTATCACCCCCAGTTCCCAACCTGTGAGTCAGTGGTATGTTGCTCAGGAATACAGATTTAGACATCTCACCTCCACAAAAACACACTAGAAGAGTACGTAATATGTACAAAAGTTGTATGAAGGGGGGCCCAAACTTCTCTTGAAATATTCCCTGCACAAAGGCTGAGTACAAGATCATACCTTCAAAAAGTGTCCCAAACAACAGCTAGGCTCCCAGCCAGATAAAAGGATGGGAGAAGAGGGGGGAAAATGGTATTGTTTAAAATCAGTTGAAAGAAGGAGGTGAAATCCTGGCCTTGACCAGACACAGTAGAATTTGGGACTGTTGGCCAGTTTTAGACCTCTCTCTGGAATGCCTGTTTTGTCATGCCACAGTGCTGCAAACACCCTGGCAGAGCATACTGCCAAAATCACTGGACTTGGCTGCATACCTCCAGAGCTGCTTGCTGGAGAGGGGCAGAAGGCATCAGCCTTCTACAGTAAGGACAGTTTGTGCTGTCAGTGTGCAGATGATCAGCAAGAAGACACCTCTGGAGCTCCCAAGCTCACAGGCACGGCAGGCAAACAAAACTGCTCTCTGGGAAAAGTACTACAGCACCAACACTCTGGGGAGCACCTGTGTTTGAACGAAAGCATCCACATGACTATCACAGATACCTGCTCACACACTGTGTTTTAATGACCGAACAAAGCTTTCACTGGACATTGCAGAAGCAGCATTTTCCCTTTGTTTGCCAGGCCACATGCCCAGAGATACAAAAGCCTGTCCTGAATTTGCATACAACTTCTGTCTTTGCTAGCTCCACTCACCGCTTGACACTGCTCCGTAGCACACAAAGTGCTCACTCCCAGGACACCAGCTGTTTTGCCAGCAGGCCTACAGAGACACTACCCCAAAAGGCACAGCTTCTTTTCAGATCCTTCTCTTTCACAGCACATGGAAAAGATCCAGGTTCATTTTATTTGTATTATGAAAAAGCAAGCAGCAGGAACAGATAAGCTCATAGTAATAAATATACTATGAAGATAAGGAACAAAAAATTTGTGAAGACTTAATCTCTGCAGCCGCTTGGCCAACCTGGGAGGACTGGGGGACCTCTGCAGGCTCCAAAGGGAAGTCCTTGACCACAATGAGGACTGACAGGAGTGCCTGAAGTTGCTCCCAGTATCTCACATGCATTCATTTAATCTATATTCAAGCCCCAGAAAAGAATGTCTCCACAGGCTACGACCACTATGACTCCTTCAACCACTGCAGCAGCTTTTAGCCAACCTTGAAATACATTTTTTTGTTGTCTTGTGGAGAATCATCACCAGTCCCCGAGACACATACCTGCAACATCTACTTTCTTGCTTTTGCTTTCCTCTTTTCAGCTCAGCTCACAGTAGCAGCAAACTCTATAGCAGGCTCTCTTGTAAACACAGAGGGAAGAAACACCATGGCTACCTTCCAAAACCTGCGCAGCAGCTGAACTGAACAGGTTAAGGAGACAGGTTAAAAGAGTGCATTTTCAGAGCACAGAAGTTCTCCTTCAAAGAAGGTACCACTGCCTCCAAATATCCCATGCAGAAAGGCTTTTGGAGGGCACACAGCATGTACTGACAAATGCCTTGCACCTTTGCAAAAAGCAATGGAAAAAGTGTAGGCTGAGCACCAGAGAGCTACTGACTGCTGCTGGGCTGCAGGTGAGTACTGGGATAAGTTCTCCAGCCACTCTTATAAATTAATTTCTTTCCCTTGCCCAGTTCATGTCCGAGATCCCAGAACTTGACCACACTGAGTTTCTTCCATACAAATCCATCTTCAAGAGACCTACGCTTCTGGCAGCACTGAGCACAACAATGGGACTTGTTCCTGGTACCGTAGAGAAATCAAGGAACAGATGGGCTATAGGACACCTGGCACTACTGCAGACAGTATAAAAACAGGAATTTTCTTCACAAAAATCTGTCAATTTCTGGTTTTCTTAAGAATGCTAATATTGCTATACTTAACAAAACTACTTTATAGATGGCAGGTTTTCACAGTTATAGCTCACAACTAGAAACTATAAAGAGTATACCACACTAACACAATTTGTTCACTTTTTCTGTATGGAGAGAAACTTCACTGCATTAAGTGCATTTAAGCAGCACAAGTGCCTGCTGAGGAGCTGGGAAGAGCTGAACCCACTGAACTCCACTGCTGCTGCTGAAGCCGCACGCCTTGGGCACACACTGCGATGGGGTGACTGAATGCTGGACACAGCCGAGCTTAAGGGATCCCGCTGTCAGATCCAGCTGTACACAGAGCGCCTTTCTTGTCCTCTCCTCTCCTATCGCAGAAGGCTTTCTATCAAGCTGTTCTAGATGCTGGTTTGAAGTCCTGCTAGATTCGGCTCTGGATACAGCCAGGTCCTTTTAAGGCTTACAGAGGGGGTTGGTGCATCTTGCTGGGGTCTGTCATCTCTAAGCAAAGTGGACTGGAACAGCCGAAGTGGGAGCAAGGGTCGAAGGAGGACAATCCTGCAGACAGCCCAGCTTCTGAAAGTGCGGAGACTCTTGTCCAGGAGGCGGGAGACACTCTCCGACTTCAGAAGCAATGGTGTCTGAGCACTGCAGTGCTTAATAAAATTACTTTGTTTGCCAAAAGTAGAATAAAAACCTACACCACTGTTTTAATTTTTCTTCCTTTTATGAACAGTTGCATCACAGTCTCTCATTTGTGTTTAAGGGAGAAGGGTATGTCATTTTCTTCACCCCAGACAGAGGTGTAATGCATTAGGATGCACCCCAATGTCCTCTTGCAGCTGTCTAAGCCCTGGACTGACAGAAGGGAGACCTGTTTGGCCTCGGACTGTGCTGCTGAGCACCAGCTGGATTGGCAGCTTGCTTCTTGCAGCTTAGGGATCCAGCGGCAGCCTGAAATCACTCTCACTGAATCAGTACATGAACAAGCCTTCAAACACAGAATGGCTTAGGTATTTCTTATTATAAACAGTATAAGTAACAGAACCCTTTCTTTTTCTGAGGGCTGCGTGGGGAAACTGGGCTGAAAGGATTAGGTTTAAAACACTATCAGGGACATGTATTGACCTTTAATGGCTAGATTTTAATGGTGTTTCTGTGGGCATATAAAGGCCTTACATGCTAAGTTAAACCCACGAGATGCCCAGCATACAGCTGACAGGAACTGAAAGTTCTGGCTCCAGGCTTCTGGCTGCACTCCCTTCCATGGGAAGGACACAGAACAGAGACACCACTCTGGAGGAAGCAACAGATCTCCCTAAACAAGAGTAAGAACAGATATACTTGTCTTTGAGCACTCTTCTTTGGAAACAGCAACTATGTCACAATATAACATCATAACCAACAGGTTTGCGAGTGTGTATATATACGTACATACATATTTACCTACACATTATGTTTATTTATATTTATATATGCACACGCCCACAAACACAACCATTTAGGTACCTACTTTTCATGCTCCAAAATAGCCAACTTATCTGGAAAACCTAACCCAAAAGGCTTGTTTTAACCCTAAGCAGGCTACCTATTCATAACTGGACCCATTCCACCACGCACACACGCACTCTCACAACCCTTTGATTTTTAAATTCCTTTGTTATGTCTTGCCTTTATTTAGATTATAAAACCTTTGTGGCATTAGCTGCTTTTCTCTTCCATAAGTGTCCAGCTCACTTCTGGCATCTACAAAATAAGTCATGGAGATGGAGACACTGGTTCAGTGTTTCCAAAGCCCTGAGCGCAACCCCTTCCAGATCAGTGCTTGAAAAAGGAAAAGGAAAAAGTTATCACTTGCTGAAATACCGCTTCGTACGGCACTGGAGACGCCTGCCTCAATCTGCTAACAAGGCTTCCTGTACCCCATACAAAGCTGGCAGAGATGCCTTAATACTGACAAGCACAAACTGTATGCTTGAGTTTTTGTTAGTGATTTCTGGACTGAATAGCCAGCATTTCTTAAAGAAACAGAGCAGAGATCTCAGGCCTCACAGTAAAGCTTTGTATGCCCTCTTTTTAATGGCTGCTCCTTAACTTTTATGAAAACTGCCTTTGTTGGGATCTGCCATTCTCCCAATAGCTTTAGCATTCAAAGTAGTTTTTACTTTGGGAAAATTGGGTAAGGAAATGATCAGAAATACATACCAAATAATTATGGGGTTTTATGTCAAACTGAACAAAATAGAAGCAAGAAGTAAAACAAGCTTAGTTTTTCAAACCATGAAAGGCACAGAAGTCAAGATTAGTTTAAAAACTGATCCTTAGGCAGGCAAACAGACAGAGCTATACCAAAGACAACAGACCCATGCTGATTTCTGTCATCTTAAGAGCTACCGCACTGTTGGTTTTGCTTTGGGTTTCTTTTTTTTTGTGGGGGTGGGGGGGTGTTGTTTAGGGTTTTTTTAAACATGCAGCTCCCCTTTCAAAATAAGTATTAAAGACAAATAGGAAAGTCCTCATATCAACAGAAACAACACAGCATCAGCACCAACCTGTGTTTCCTTGGGTGTCCTGTCCCTTGGCTAAGGCCAGGTAAGAGAGCAGGGCGCAGTTATTGTCCTGAGCAGGCACAGATGGCTGCTGCAGGGAGGTGCCCGTGAAGACCACCCCCCAGTTTACATGGCTGATGTCAGAGCGTGACCTGTTGTGCCCTGGCTTGAACGTGGAGGCTTCTTCATTCTGTACCAGGATGTCACTCACCGAGCGAGGCCTGTCTCTCCTCCGCTGGCAGATACTGAAGATGTTAAAAGCTGCGGTCTCCCCTTCCCCTGCCCAAGCAAGGTTGTCAGCAGCTGTTCCCCTCTGCACCACGCGCTGGTCTTTGGCAGGGAATGCTGTCTGAGCTTTGGTTTCCAAGAGGCCATTTTTGCAGTGATCCCAGATGAGGCTACTTTTGGCTAGGGAGGCGACGTTCCTCAGATTCCTGCTCTCTGTTATCTGATCAAATACCTCATGCCCAACCAGTTCGGGGACCTCCTGTATACCATACACCTCAGAGGGCTGCACAACCTTTTCAAGCTTAGTATCAAAACTATTGAAAAAGTCTTCAGTCACTTCTAAAGCAGGGCTGATGTCATCAACCTCAAGAGCCTCCATACCCTGTGCTGCCGGCGGGCCCGAGGCGTCACGATGCGTTAAGAAGATACCACATCAATATTCAGAGAAGGAGTTGCTTCACATCTGTCCTGGGCACAGCATTACCCTAGAGATGGTGGGGTAAACACATTCACCAACCACAATCCTAAGTGCAGGAGCCAAATCAACCCGCCTTCAGATGGGAGGCTTAACATCCACTGATCAGGTGGACTACAGTCCCTCTAGGCAATAAGCTCATAGTGACAGAGAGCACCTGTAAAGCAAAGCAGAACATCATGTCAGTAAGGGACTTTTCCCAGATAAAAATGTTTAAACATTTCACTCCTTTCACAGCCACAGTCCCCTGGACGTTACTTTCTCCTTCATCTGGCACCAACATTATTGTATACAAAGAACCGTTTGGGGTTTCTGTTGTTCACTATGTGTGAACTCTGTTTTATCACTTCTTGACTGAAACCTGCCAAGAGCAGGATGGAGCACCAGATAAAGGGGAACCAAAGTGATGCCATTTATTAGCCAAGCTTTAGGAAGCTGCACAAAGAGGTGATCCTGACTAAGACACAAATGCAGCCACCCAGGGAATGCTTAGTACAGGTTCCCAGGGAGTTGTAAGAAAAACTTGTGAAACTAAGGGTTAGCAAAATAGGCAAAGCAGCCTCAAATAGTTTTATCTTTTTCTCCCAGGTGGCTTGCACTCCCAATTTTACAAGATCAACATGAATTCTACAGCAGCTACTTTGCCTACTTGTCTGCAGAAACAGAACTGTGATACTTGCCTAACAAATCAATGCTATTCAGCTGCTGCAGAGCACTGCACAGAGTTTCTCTCTAGAACATCACCAAGAACCTAACTGGAACCATGTGGCAATCTAAGCACCAAAAAGACAAAGTGACCTACCAGCAAAACAAAATATACCATACACTGCACCGCCACAAATCTGCAGATCTTTATTTCCAAGCAGCTGACTCACTGGCCAAAACGTAAGAACAGCAGAGGGCTTTAAGACTCGAACTACTGAAGAGCTGTATAGACCTGCCTGAGCTCATGCCTGTGAGGAGCAAGCGAAAGGGAGAAAGGAAGCCAGCAGTCTCCCAAGAAGGGGGCACAGAATCCTCTAGCACAAACCAACCCCCTCCACAATGACCTTCTGGTGTGCTCCCTTCCCTGCTTCAGTTGTAGCCAGCCATGACACAGTTGTGTTCAAAAGCAGCAGCTCACCCTCCCTCCTAACACAGCAGCAGTTCAGACCATGATCTCTGCAAACACATTCCAAGTAAATAATATCCAAACCCAATAAATATATATAACTCTGGAAACTCCAAGCCTTTGCACCAGGATCTTTCTCCCCTTATCTCTTTGCCAGGATTCACTTCACTAGCCTCATAGTGAACCGGGACTAGGATCAGCTTCAACAAGCAAACATAGAGTAGGACACTGAAGGCAGAGCCAGAACCACAATCAAAGGCTGGACAAAACAGATCTGGAGTGGTTCCAAATCAGACCAGTATAGGAACAGACATAGCTGTGCCAGTTGACGGCAGTGGGAAATAAAGTCATCCTGGCCATACCTGCCTTGTCAGCTTAATGCAGCATGCAGTTCACTCTCGACGCTCATTCCTGCCAGCAACCCCAGAACAGCGTTCTGCTCCCTGCCACCTTAAAGCCTGGGAGCTCCAGGAACAGGCTATAGGGACATGATGTGGTGCAACCTCTCCACTCATCCTGCATCCTATGGCATGTCTTTAGAGCAAGAAAGGTATTTTGAAGTTACAAAACTGCAACAGGCATTCACTTAAACAAAACCAGCACTAACATAACCACGTGCCAACAGTGAAAGCTACAGGCTGGCCCATACAAAGATGCTGCTCCACAGGGGTGAACACAGCACAGCCTTGCTCTCACTCAAGGGACTGGAGCAGCAATTGCTCCAGAAGGGCTTGTGGCATGTGGCAGATGCAACATTACTGTGCTCTTTATTTTAAAACATTAGGGAAGGTGGAAAGCAAGGAGAAAAAACTGACACTTACATTTAACAGGTTCATTTCTAAATGCTGGAGGCTTCATGCGGCTGCACATGTCTCTGGATCCTGTGAGACTGGAGTTATCCAGTGTCATGATGCCAAGTATGGTGATGCCAAACTACAAACTGACCTCATATCCAGTAAGATGCTGAATCACAAGGTCATGAGAAGATGACAGGCCCTTGCATCACACGGTTCACCAGTTGCAGCAGTCATACCTCCCAAACTAGTCTGTTTGCCCTGCTCAATAAAGACCTGAAAGGTAACCCCAGTGGCTGCAGGCTCATCCCTTCCTACATCACCAAGAACCTCCTTAGGTCAAAGAAAGAGTTGTGCCCAGTAATTCCCACTAGCACTGGGATTCTGCAATCACATATCCTCCATAAACACAATTTGGCATTGTCTGACATTCTGTCCAACAGAATTTTAATTCAGGCTTCTGCATGGATTTGGTGCCAAATGAAAATAAACTTTGATATCTCAGTAAACAGCTCCATCAGAATCTTCTCCAGGAGCGAAAGCAGTGGAAACCACTTCCTTCACATGAAGGGGAAAAAAAGGCAAACAATAGCATAGGATGAACTCTTTAAATAACTATAAAATGTACTGCCTTACATATCGTTTTTTGGAAACACCTGAAATTTTCCAAAGACATCCAGCCTAAGGCAATGAACAGGAGAGGAAGAGAGAAGCATCAGCCCAAACTATTAAAGACTGCCAAAGATATAGACAACTGTAAGCAGGGATTTGCTATGGGAAGCAGAAACCTAACAGCTCTGCCAGGCCCCTGGAACTAGTCTTACTGAATAAAGTGTGAAGGAACATGGTGCGCTGCACTTAGCAAAAACTGCTGGAGACAGGGACTGCAGCAGCTTTCCTCTGTGTCTGTCTAGTGCAGATACAGCTGTCATCCACGAACGTGCAGCACTCAGATAATTGATGTGCGCTTATACCATGAGTAAAGTCTTTACTATCACGAGTTTATAGTGGCCAGATTACTCATGCAGCTGAGGTAAACAGCAAGGATTGCTGGTCATGCCACGTGAGACACACAAGTTCAGTTTAGTCAAGACTACCTCCCCTAGAGAAGCCACAAGGAATTAACCAAGGTGACAGCACCATCTGAGACCAGAGAAAAATCACAGAAAACAAATGCCAAGGAACATACACTGGAAGAGATCATTTAACTTCCTGATCTGCTTTTCAGGATCCCCATGGGCCAGGGAGAATACCCAAGCACGGCATGGCAAAAATTAGAAAGCAATGAATGGGTGAGGGTAGAAAGCAACCTTGCAGGTGATACACGCCACCACAACAGCACTCGTGCACCCCTAGCCTACATCTTATGTTCAGGGCTGTTCACTCTAGCTCAGGCAGGAGAGAAAGCCAGAGGAACCTGGGACTCACCAATCCATAGAAACAGTATATATAAAAGAAACACCTTTCAGTTTGGTTTCCTAAGGAAACAGGGTTTGTGCCACCATCCTGCCTATCTGCCAGTTATTCTCCTCTCTTTCTTTTGAACTGTACAGGTAACTTCAACTAAGTGTGACAGAGAAGCAGTGTCCTGAAAGATGCAGTTTCAACACTGGACAGGAAATGGGCCCAAACTCACCCTCCTGCTAAGGGAGAAGCAGGCAAAACTCAGTCCTTTATCCTTTCTGGAAGGCCAGTGTCACCACCTGGGTCTCTCCAAATTAGCTGCAGCACAGGCAGTTAGCATCAAATGGATCTGAAAACACCAGGAAGCAGAGGGGGGAAGCAGGAAGGAGGGACAGGAAGCATCACACAATTTGATAAGCGGTCTTGTCAGTTATGGTGCTCACAGGACCTCCTCTTCAGCCAACGGGTAACAGAGATGTATAGAACAATGTGTGGATATACAACAGGTAAGTAGGGACTTCCCCTTTTCTCTTGTATTTGGAGAGAGAATTAAAAAGGAACAATCAATGATGATCACAAGCAACGCATTCAGTAGGAAATGCATAAATGAGAAGAGCTCTCAGCCAGCAAAACATAGCAAAAGGCAGGTGATAATGTTAAGAGCCCCCCAAGTCTCGTTGATTCCTAATGACTCTTAGGCTCAAATTCCTGGCAAAGACTTGGATGTTTCTGAGAATTCTATCTCAAGAGTTGTTTTACAAGTTACCTGTGTGCAAAGAGAGAGCAGGAGTGCCTCAGCCACTGGAGAGCCTGACTTGTCCCCTTCTCAGCACCCTGGAACCTGCTGTGGGAATCAGCTCTGCTCATCTCTGCTGCATTGTGTCTGTGGGCTGACACTCCAAAGCCAACAAGGACAACAGAAAGAGACATTCTTTCAACTGAGTAGCAATGTGGTAGCAGAGCAAATTCAAGCGGCCTTAGGGACCTTTATTTCTGGTATGTTGCAGGTCCGGACCACTACAGCCCAGTTTATGGGCTGTGACAAGCCTGGCCTTTTCTTCAGCCTGACAACAGGTCAGCTGAAGAAAAGATGGATGTACAACCTCTCTGAACGAATCCACTGGGGCTGGATCAGCAAGTACCTAACAAACTTTCCTGCCTGCCAGCCTGAGCAACCTCAGCCTGTGACCTGCGTATCTTCCAGTGGCACCTTGAACAATCACGGCCTATGGGTTGGGCTGCTACAAGAACTTCTGACTAGCTCTGCGGGTCCCATCAGACAACTATAGCCCAAAAACTAAATGGGACATGCTTAGGTCAATGGCAGTCCCTGAAAACTAGGCTCTGTTGTGCAGAATCCCTGAAAAAAGCCATGAAGCTGAAGACTTAGGTGCTACCTCTTAGTTAAGAAGCTGAGCTGTATTTGTCAGGTGGGCCCACCTCAATGTTTCCACATTTGCTACAGTCTCATTGTGCCTAAGGATGAAATCGACTGTCAACATTTAGGAGTAAAGAAGAGCTCCCACATCCTGTCTGCTAGAGCCAGGCAGAGGCAAAGAACAGGAACGGCTGCAATTAACTTGGTGCCTAATCTGAGTCAAGCTAGGAGACAGCAGTGATCTCTTCCACACTACAGAAAACAAAACAAAAAGCCAATTGAGAAGAGATGAAATTAAGAAAGTGGTGAACCAGGGAGGGAGCAGAATGTCATGTTCTGTGAGGGGAAGCAGACCCATAGCAAGGAGACATGAGTCTTGCTCTGTAAAAGCACAGATTTTCCCCAGCTGCTGATTCGATCCAGTGCCTTTAACCAGGGAGCTCCCCAGGCAGCCTCCCTGCGTGGGGAACTAACAACACATCACGGCTACACAACAGCTCATCCAGTCATACGCACTCAGTAATGAATAATAAACAGTGCTTATAGCATACATTATCTTTAATTTTAACTGCACTTCAAAAGCAGTAATTAAAAAGCAAGAAACTCTAAGCTGGAAAGCACACAACAGCCTGCTGCACCAGGACCAAGTGGGTCCAGAAGGCGAGGAGGGCCCAGCAGCAGAGGAAGACAGACCACAGGAGGCTTTTCTTTCCCAGAGACTGACCACTGTACAGCTCTCCCAAGATCTTTATCACTGACCCCTTTGCCTCACAGCCGTCTGACACACACCCCTTCTGGCTCGGAGCAGCACCCAGTAACGAGGGGCTGTATCACTTCCTGTGGATGAGCAACCATTTGAAATCCCAGTAGCTGTACTGTGATTCCAAAAAGGATGAGGGACCCTTGCCTTGGCAAGGAAAGGAACAGCAAACAAAGCAGACAGACCAGAGGGGAGTTAGCTGATGGTGCCAGGCAGCGCAGGCTGCAGGCCAGCCAAACCCACCAGTGTGTGGGCACCTTCACAGGTTACACCAGACTAAAATCCAGAGTACCCCCTTGTGCAGGCTGCCTGCAGGCTGGCTGACCTCGCAGGGAAGGGTGCCAGGTGCGAGGGAACAGAGGCTCTCCTCACCCTGAGCACTGCTCCTGTAGATCATCTGGATGCAAACACCTCAAACACATGCTGCTGGCACAAAATCCAAATGAATAAACCAACAAAGCAGTGCCATGATTTGGCCTGAGGCACAGATGTGTGGTCTCAAACACACCTGTAGTCCCAAGTAACGACCCAAGGGAGGGTGAATGATTTCTATGCTTGGGTTCCTTTGCTTTGCGTGTACAGGTTTGCCTAAAGTTGTGTAACTTGCGTTTTACATGCTGCCCTTGACTACAAGAACTCCTGCCTGTTCTGCCAGGCAGACAGACACCCCAGAACAGCCTGTTACCTCCTGAGCTCAGCACACAGAGCAAGTACAGAGACAGTCAAGGCAACAGGGCAGCTGAACGGGGTGATACAATCCTCCTGCAGTAAAGAAACACAATAGAACTGGACATTCAAGGAACAATAAACATGACTCAGTCTAATATTCTTAGTTACATCTGCCACGACGTACCAGCTTGTATCCTGCTAGGATGTGGGGGAACTCTGTGTATGTCAGGTGAGATAAAACTTTTGTTTAAAAAATAAAAATTTCTGGTTGATGCAAACTGAAATTTTGCAGGCATCTCCCTACTCCACTGAAGGGAAAAGACAGCCAGCCCTTAAAAGCTAGACTTTTTTTAAAAAAACCAAACAAACAAACAAAAAGAGATTAGAAATTAAAGCATTTTCAGTTTGTCCCCATGAGTTCTGAACAGAAATAAAAGGCACATTTTGTTCTTGGGGATGTTGCTCCTCCAGGAGTCACTTACAGAGACTGACAGAAATCAGGCTGCTGAGCTTTCAGCTGTTGTGTGCAGCAATGTCCTGCTGCACCCCAAGGTGGCTGCATTTAAGTAGTGAAGGACGTACAGAAGGAGGTCCTGCCAGATGAAGACATTACTGTCCCTGAATCCTACTTATAAGGAGAGAAAGATGCTTTGGGACCTTTCTAGACGAAGCACTAGCTAGTATAAATAGCAATATAATAACTGAATCCTTTACCATCTATGCCAGATTACACAATTAATTTTTACTTAGCTCTGCAGGGTAGTTTCTTTGAGGCATACTGAGCAGGAAACAATGATCAGGCTCCAGCACAGCCCAGGATAACCCCACAGCTGGGGATAACGTCTGCCATTGCCCCAGAGGCCAGAAGGAGGGTAAGAAATACAGCATCTCTCACAAGAACACAGGAGACATTTCTTCCCTGGGATCACGGCATGGCCGTAAGAAAACATACCTGATATCCAAACCTGTCCCCGCCACAGCTTTCCGAGTAGCCCTGATCTGCGAATGCAGCCGACTCCTCTCTAATCATGGCACCCAAGGAGCTCAGCTGGGACAGGACGGGCCTTCGCACAGTGAAACTATGAGAGGTTGAATGCCGACACTGCTGGAAATCCATTGTTTAATAACAAACTCATTTCAAACCTCAAACTGTCTTTCAGTCAGCCAGGACCACAGCACTTTGGCACACTAATTATCAGGGGAAGAGGGGCAGGGGAAGGGAATGAAGGAAAGGTCCAAGCAATGCTGGAGTTTGGCAAACTACCACAGCAACCCAAACCCTCAGGTTCTGACAGCCCTGCCACACCAGCTAACCCTGCTGGCTGGCTGTAACCACCCGTACGCTGCAGAGCCATGTGAGTACTCAGCACAGACGCTTGCTGCTTTCTAAACTTAACTGCAACTTTACTGCTGAAGATCTCAGCGGAAGCCCAATAGAAACCTCAAAACATCTGATGGAACTGAAACGTTGACATGTAACATGACTTCAGTCTGATAACGTTCTGCAGGAATGATGGATCCAGCTACTGCAGACTGCTGAGATCCTTCATTCCACTGTGTAGTACCCTGTATCATGTTTTACATTTCTGATTTTTTTAAATCCCAAATTTAATTTACTAATTTTGGATAAACAAGTCTTGAAAGTGGCAAGATGAAAACTACCATTGCTTGAAGTGTATGCACATTGGTCCTACTAAGATTCAGACTGTTCCTTATTCTTACAACTTTTTGTAGTCCCTCAGTGGCGTTATGCAGTGCCTAAAATTAGATTTGTCTATAAATCCCTGCAGGATCAGGGCCATAAAAGCACATTTGCAGAACAGACACCAGGTCAGGAGCACATCACGATTCCTTACACAAAGCTAATCTCGGCTTTCGCCCTCTCTCTCGCCTTGCAGTGCCAGCGATGCCAGCATTTCTGCTGCTGCCCCAGCTAGCTCACCTTCCCACGGAACAGCCCCTCTCGCGTCGGGCCTGTCTGATTCCAGAGGGTACCATCCCACCGGCTGTGCCTGGGTGCTCGCTCCGTACAAGAAGCAATTTTACTGCCAGGTAGGAGGACGGCGGCATCATGCCGTACTCGGGGCTGCCGAGCCGGAGCGATGCCTGCGCGCTGTGCCCGCACACACGGGGACGCGGTGCTGCGCGGGGGAGCAGCCCCAATTCCTGCCGGGATGGCGAGCGGCTGCGAGCAGGGCAAACCCGAGGCCAGGGCGCTGCTGTGCGCAGGGCAGGTGCCGCAGACGGGCCCAGGGCCACAGGCGTGGCTGTGCCGCAACCGCGGCCGCG
>VZRW01001184.1:389942-410456 GCA_013398125.1 Aegotheles bennettii | reverse complement strand
GGGGGAGGCCGGGCAGGGCAGCCCGGGCGGCCGCCGGGACCCCCGGCCTTGCGGCAGCGCCAGCACGGGCGGCTCGGCGGGCACCGCCTGTCCCAGCCACCCGCCAGCCTCACGCTTCCCCTTAAAATACAGCCACGGGAAAGCCTTCAGGCTTCCTAGGCAAACACCAGGGGTAAACTGCACCAGGTGTAGAGCTGCTACAGTTCTCCGGGAGCTGCTGCTTGCCTTCCGGAGAGATGGGAAAAGCAGAGCCCCACGCGGGGCACAGGCGGGCGGAGCCGGGCGGGGAGGCTGCAGAGCGGCACGGCCGGGGAGCACACACTGCCACGGGGCAGCGGAGCAGCACCGGGGCAACCCCTGACCCAGCGAAAACAAAAAATTACGAGGCAAGTACGAATCGCTTATTCCATTGTCATGTAGCATGGCACCTCACCCAAAAATACACGTCCCGTAAAAATGACCCTATGGGAGATACACCCATGCACAGATGAGGGGTGCACCTGGATGTTGATGTCCGGTGTACGCAGACCACCTCCGAGCTGCACAGTGCACATGTTGAAAACCAGGGGCACGGGCTGTTTCACCCACTGTGCATCCCCAGGGAGCCCCTGCTGAGCAGCACAGGCCAGGTCAGTGCTGAAAGGTAACTGCTCAGAGATGTGCTGGTGACCTGAGTCCAGAAAGAGGATTCACAATCCAGAACAAAAAGCAGGTATGAAGTTAGCTTCCAGCAGTAGCTTTTCTTCTCTGCCTTCATGCCAACCAGTTAGGATATACTAACAAAGCTGTGCTCACATGGGTTATCTCACTTCAGTAACAGCAAGGATAAATGAGAGCCTTTGGCACAAAAAATACCAGTTTATCCCACTGCAAATTAATTCATCTTGGCCTTTACAAGTAATATATTGCTAGAGCACCATGCATTTCAAGCTCTGCTCCTGAAGATGAATGGCTTCTTCACTGGGTAACAGTCAAAGATTGATCTTTTTATTCTAATTCAACTGTATGCACCACGATCTCTCGGAGGATGAGGCAATATCATCATTTGCCACATTATTTATTGCCATCCAGCCTTTTCTCAAATGGTACTGAGACATTTATCTCTTGGGCTCCTCAGAAGTAAAGAGGCTCTCTAGGACTCCTGGGTCTGATGGTCCTTCAGGACTTCGCCTCTCTGCCAGCTACGAACTACGAGCTGCCCTTCCAGGCCCAGCATACTCCCAGGGCAGGCATAGACAGATCCATCGCCTGCAGGGACACGAACATCAGGGAAGGAGAGCAGGTAGGCAGTTCAAAGAGACATGTATAAAACCATCCCTCCTCTGGTTCTGATTTCATTGCTGTGTCAAAGAGAAATTGCCAGCATTTAACATTACACTCAAACTTAGAGAGTTTTCTGGGAAGTGGCCCATATATAATTTTCCACCTGTAATGGAAAAGTGATTTCAGGCTGCAGAAGGGCATAGATGTCATTTCTTTTTAGGGGAGGACAGCAGAGAGGCCTTGTTCAAGAGCAGTCATCCTCCTGCTCAAAAACAGACTCCAGAGACACTTGGTAGCCATAAATCTGGAAGGACAGTAACCATGTGCTGTGAACCCAAACGAATCCCAGCTGTCTGAGCAGTCAAGACCCAGGCACACACTATTCTTGCCCCTCACTCTTTCCTACAGCCCAAGCATGTCCCTCAGGGCTCCTTCGGACCCCATTTGTCAAACACGTCCAAGCATCACCATGGTCCATACTGTGCAATCCCCAGCACTTTGCTGTGCAGGAGATGGGCAAGGCACCTTCTGCCAGGGCTCCATGCCCTGCCAGAACCTTCTCCAGACCCAACCAGCACAAAGGACCCTCCACATCCTCACAGCATTCCCTTGTGCACTGTGGGGGTCCATGGGAAGCACTGTGCTCCCCCAAGAAAGAGGGGGAGCACATAGTGGAAGAGGTTGATACTGGTCTCTGATACCACAGCTTAAAACAACTGAATCTGAGAAAATGTGAGTCTACATTTTCTTTCACTAGTCTGATAGAGATTCCTCTTCCTGTAGTCTGTGTGCCAGTGGAAAAGAGTAAATGACCAACCTTATCCTTCAAAGCTGCAAAATAACACACTCTAATTCTGAAGAAACATGTACCTTAGGAATTTTTTTTCTTAGTACTATGTATATTTAAGAATGCAAGTTCCAGATTTTGCAGTTTTCACTGTGTAAGCATATCACTGTCCTCCAACATGAAATCACAAGCTGTTTCAGGCAGAATATACTGGCTAAAGACACGCTGGTGGCTATCCAACAGAACCTTCCACACACCTTGACTTCCAGCTTTGTCCCCCTTGCTCATCAACCATCAACACATGGCACAAAACTGAACAGAGTGCATTGAGCCATCTGGTGGTTAACTGTATGTGTAAACAGATTGTGCCCTATATGTCCACACAAACAAGACATAAAGGAAGTCATCTTCCTTCTGCTTGGAATGTCTCAAATGTCAGCTCTTTCTTAGCTTTTACATTGATTCTGGAAGTCTGGTGGAGTTAACACTGAAAAGAGAGAACAGCTCTGTTAACACTAGAAACTTAGCTGCTCTCCTTGTGGGAGAGTTTGCAGGACCGAGTGCTCTTCTTTAGATCTAAACATCTCCCATGTGTACTGCAGAATCATCTTCCAAAGACCAGATCATGGTACCACGTATCCCCGAGTCTGGCTCCTGTTGATAAGAATCTAAACATCTTTCTCAAACTGGGAAACTCTCAAGAATCCTTTAGGCACATCCTTCGCTGGCTAATGTGGAAGGAGCAATGCCCATTTATTGTGGCCATTGACAGGCTTGCCAGTTCCCACCGGCTAAGCATTAGACCCACTGTCTTTCCCTGCTGCCTCTAAAGGGGCCTTTTTTCACACATTTTAATTACTGACTCCCTACACAGAAGCTATCATCTCACAGGAAGACCGTTAACTGGCACATTCAGCACAAGATGAAACCTTTCTGATAATTGTTCCTTGAGTTCACGTTTGTGAAAATAAATGCCATCAGATGATTAAATTAAACACCGCAACCAGCCCAGCGATACACTATTTTCACTTATCACGCAGAATGGAAGATCAAAGAGAAAGGCTCAGGTAGAGTTGTTCCCGCTCCCCCAAGTTTGGTTGATGGCTACCTATTGAACACACTAATTAGCTTCCTGCTTGGGATGCGCAGCATAAAATGAACTGTCCTGAAATTGGGTAGTATAGCCATTTTCATGCTCTGTAATCATCTGGATGCAGAGGAATGACTGTCACCTCATTTCCTCTGTACAGCAAAGAAGCATCAGAGCCCGATTCTGATTTCAGAGGCTCCTGGGCCTCCATCCCCTTTGGTGCCTTGTGTGGGTGAGAGCAGAGAGCTGTGCCTGGGGAACACGAGGAAAGGCTAGAAGCGGCACTTGTCCACCTCGGTCCTTCGGGGCTTCTGGCTCTCCTCTTCCCTTCTGGGGAGCAGACGTGCCCATCTCCCCACTTCTGTGGCAAGGGGCAGCATAGCTCTTGCAAAGCCCCTGGCTCGGGCACTAATTCCAGAGGGAGATGTTTTCTGAGATGGTGTTGCCCAGCACTTCCCTGCTTTGCTTTCCTGGGCCATGGAGGGCAAGAGAGGGAAGTGAAGCCCTGGGCAGAGTAGCCCCTGCCCTCCCCACGAGCACAGCCCCGCACAGATCTGCACACCCCGCACAGCCCCACACACCCCCGCACGCCCTGCACAGATCCGCACCCCCAGCACAGCCAGAGCTCTGCTATTCTTCTGCTAATGGGATTGGCACCGCTCAAAGCCGTCTGCGAGGGCATTGTCTGCAACCGCAGCAAGAGAAACATTATTCAAAGGCCATTCAGGCCCCAAAAGGAGCGGCAGAGCAGAGTAATTATCGGAGACTCTCCATTAACGAGGGCATCTTTGCTCTTTGTCTGTGTTGGTTTAATAAGGGCCGCTAATGGGGCCGGGGGAGGGGCACGCTAATGCTTCTAAACAAACCTCCTCCCTCCCCCGCCCCGTGAGGACAGCTGCCGTGATGGGCGCTGACAGCCGAGCTGGGGTGACCGTATTGCAGAGTGACCTTCGGGAACACCGAGTGTGAACCCAGCCGCCTCCAGCCCCATCCCACCCGCCGCTGGGAGCATCCTTTGGGACGTAGCTGTTCTCTTTTTAGCCTTCCCATATGTCCCGGTGCTTGCCAGGCCCTTTCATACACCCCCTGCCTGGCCTCTCTCATGTCACCTTGTGACCCTTCGTGGCTGGACACGACGGCACTGAGTGGCAGTAATGAGGGACGACAGTGCAGATTAAGTTCTCGCAGCAAAATCTGGGGCTGCTGTCCGTTATCCAGCAGCTGTGCCTGGGAGATGCTGCTGGGAAGGCGGGACTGGGGCAGCCTCCTCTCCCCACACCGCTGGAGAAGGCAGGCTGGGACTCAGCACGGGCCAACAGCACTGGCCAACGTCTACCTTCTGTCTGTGGGCACTTTTCTGGTGATGGAGAGAGATGGGCTGAGGCAAAAGCCAGGATGAACCTCCATACTGAGATCTTTCAGAGCCACTCTCAGGAGCACACAGCTAAAATTCTTCTCTCCCTGTTTTCAAACACCAGTTGTAAGGGACCAGCTTATGAGGCAGTTTGCAATATTACAGGGTCAAGTGCCCACTGGTCACTTAAACCATGAAATGTGGACAAGAGACCACAGGAGGTCTCTGCAAAAGATGGCATTCAAACAGTGAACTGTGATGACACACACATACAGGAATAATGAACAGTGCAGCCTTATTCAACCACAGTGTGCAAGGTGCTGCGGATACAAGGTTCAGAAACGCTAGACTTATTTTTAGCCAATGAGGAAATTAAAGAACAATATAAGGAAATGATTGCCCCAAGTTTGCAGGTGTTTTACTGAAGCCAAGCCCTGGACATTGGGCTGTGTTACCTCATCTTCCAATGGTGCACCCCTAAACATAGTCACACCGTACAGCCAGCCTGGGGACTGCAGAAACAAAGCAGTGCCTGCGTGTCCACACATGTGCACACACCAGCAGTCTCGGGGACTGCACTTGAGAGCACCCAACACCAGCACTGCCTCTTTTGTGATGCGAAATGGTGTTATTCAGCTGAAGTCTGGAATGACAAACTTCTCTGTACAAGCACCCACCCAACCCTCTCCACTTGGGCAAATGTCCTAGTGCTAAGGGTTTATCACAAGCAGAGGAAGAAAGACATGTGGAAACTCCTCACTGCTTAAACCACAAGACTCTGGTTTAAAGAAATGGACTCCACCAAGGATTGATTTCACCCCTGCTTCCTGAGGGCTTGGTAGTTTTGAAATTTTCATTATTTTGGCCTTTTCCTTTCAACATTTCACCAGTAACTGCATCGCTTGTAACAGAAGAAACTTTTCATAGGTGCTCCTCTGATTCATCTCTATAGGATCAAAACATCTCAGAGCAACCTTGCAAGTCAAAGAGAGCGTGATCACCCTTTACACATAGACAGCTAAGTCACAGGGAAATTAAATAGCAATACCTGAGGCCATTCTTGCCATGGCAGAGATGGGAAGTGGATCGATCCGGTTCTTTCTTCAGTGTCTTACTGCAGTGTTCCAAGATCAGTGGTATTCCTTCTCCCTCTTTTGAAATGTCTGGAGGATCACACTCCTGAAACAGAAAATCAGTCCTATTTTCAGTATTTCATTCTTCACGTTAGACACAGTTTCTGTTCATATTTTCTTTTTCTTTTTAGAAGAATAATCATTAAACATATACAGAGGAGCTGCCTTTGACTATGGATTTAGCAATCTAAATGAGGAAGTTAATACACTGATAGATAAAGCAATGGGTTACTAGGAGCACATGACCCGGCCTCTGATTGGTGCTTTATAAGTGTCTTTAAATGCCACTAGCAGGTAACACAGTCAGCTTTGTTGCAAATGAAGATGATATTTGAACAAAACAGAAAGGAGAATTGGGATCTCATTGATACCCGAAGCAAGGAGAAATGAATGGAACAGTTAAAAAAAAAAAAAAAAAGAGAAGTTGGTTTATGGGTTAGAAGGTATGAGTACCACAGAAAAAGGCAGACAGAGATTTGTCATGAGAAAGGGGAGGTTTGAGACCCTGCATGAAGGAAAATTCAGTGAGCAGCTTGAAATGAGATGGTCTTGTGGTAGAAGGCAGGAGAGCTTGCAGCAGTGACAGAGATAAGATACACGATGAAAGGCTGGTGGGTCTATTTCTTGGAACTCCAACCAGAGCAGTACAGTTGAAGGTGAGGCATCTAGTACGAAAGAGATGGGAACACAGTGAGTAAAGTCTTGGAACAAAAGCTTCCGTCTGAGAGCCATCACCTCATAGGCAAATCTTTGTTCAATTTATTCTTTTTCAGGTATGGTTCCTGCAGGGAGCAGGAAGTGGCTACGCTACGCTGGACCTCATCAAACCAGTTCTATTTAGATTTGCTCTTTAACACCTATAGTTCAGTTTAGGGATATTTTCTCCCCACTTTTGCCTTTTTTGGTATTAATTCTTCTAGCATTTAAGGCTAACAGATAATGAGTGTAAGTGTATTCCTTCCTGGTTGCTCCACTTTACTGCCGCTATTCTGTCACACTTCAATTAAACTATCTCTGAGAGATCTGATCTGAATCTCACTAAAACAATGAACAGGTCTGCATTGGCTGTGCTGGTTTGGATTGTGCCCTGAATTGTATTTGAGCTCATTAATGTAGATTTGAGCCATTTTTTCAATTGCCCCTGTGCCCTGAAACCCAGGGGAAAATGAGCAGGAGTCAGGAGGAGTAAAAGATGCCTTTCCAGAAAATCAGTTGGGTATGTTTGCAAACTATTGCAGCATATTGAAATACGTGACAGGAAGCAGTTATGAATCTCTGCAAGCATATCCCAGTTTAGTTCAACGTAACATCCCTGCTTTGTCTTTGTATCCTTTCAGCTCTTCTTTCTCTACAAAACAGGTCTCGCTTTGCCAGCTTAGCAAAAGCCTTTCCCTCTCCAATGCCTTTGGCTGGCATGTGTTACACCTGCCCTCTGCTCTTCGTTCCTGCTGGCCATTCTCCTGGCCAACAAGAGGGTTACGGGGAGAAGTGTCCACTGCTGAGCAGGCAGGTAGACCAAGGCCCCACCAGAACAGGGGGACAAAAGCAGTTGTGTGACATTTTTTGGCTGCCCATGCAGCCCCATTTGGAAAGGTTTAAAGGCAGGAAGGCCAGGTTAGGGTGGTGACTTTCTGCACTTAGTCCTCAGGCATACTGTGGGCTTCCTGTGTGAGCTTAAGCAAGCTGCTTCTGTCTCCCCATCTCCATCTCCCTATTCAGGAAGAGGAACGCTGCTGTGAGGATACATTTAAGAACACTTAACTGAGTAATTAGGTAGTTCATGAACTCATCTCCTGCCCAGTCTGATGTGGCTTCTGTATGCAAAAAATCCAAGGACTGGGATCATCAGGGCACTCTGTTCAGCCTCCCCGTTAGGGGGGGTATAGGCAGCCTCAGGGGATGCAGATGAATGTTCAGTATTGGCATTTCCTGATATGTCTTCACCCTGCTTTCCCTGTCTGTGACACCTCCCTGCCTGCCTTTGCTCCACGCCCATCTTTCTCCTTTCCCTGGTCACACTCTGGTTTCTTAGCCTTTCTTGGCCTGTTTTGACGCAGCCCATGGTTTCTCCAGCTTCCCAGTCACAGGCATTGACCTGATTCTGGTCTTGGGACACAGCTCACTTGCCCTGTGATGCCTTTAATACAGCAGATGAGAAATATCTATACTATGAGAGGCAGCTCAGTGCAGAGATGCTGTAGCCAGCACCAATCCTGCTGGCTTTGTGACTGAGAGTAACACGGACACCTCAGTGCTGTACAGCTCTAAACTCACCAACCTGCGCACCGTGATGACAGCCATCCTGCACCCACAGCCCAGGCCAGTCCCTCTTCAGAGCATCACAGTGGTGTGGAGCCTCCAGGCAATTCAGGATCGCCCACAAGGCACTGCTCGCATACAATATAGATACAGCCTATGGGAGCTTCTTGCTGGGCAGCAAATGCTGTAGGAAGGCAATGCAAAATCTGGAGTGAGATCAGTGAGCAGATTTTATACAGCAATGACTTCCAGCCCCAACTGCCTCAGAAAGGTCTGGATAGAGAAACATGAAACTGATCCCATCTAGAAGTCTGAGATGCTAGAGCTTACACAATGTAACCTGCTGACTCTACTTTAAAAAAAAAATCTCTTAAATACCAACTGCTGCTAGTTGTTGCTGCTAGGAACTTGCTTTTCTCCTCAGAAGAGGAGTTACAGTCAGACCTTCAGTGTCTGCCTCTGCACTCCTCTACAGCAACTGTTCAGCTTAATACTAATTTAATTAGCAAGTAGCATAGAGGGAAAGAAGCAAGATTGTGTTGCTGCTGCATTCCTGACATCTCTGGCTGATGTTGCAGCCATTCAGATGTAGCACAGTTACATACAAGTTAGAGCACCCTCAAGGCTCTTCCTCTGTGGTATAAGTAGCAAGGGTATAAGCATGACCCACAGGTACACCTTTCCCATAGCTTGCAATTCCTATACAAATACCACCCTGAAAGCTAGAATCTTCTTTACTCTGTGTATCCATCATCATACCCATGTTCAGAGTACATCCAAGAACGTGATCAACCAATTCTGTAAATCCTGAATAACGCGTGCTGTAATAGTCTCAGCCTTTTTCATTTCAACTTCTATTGGTAGAGCACAAATAAAAAGAAGAAAAAAAAGGCTGACAGAATTGATAGGGAATCCAGCTAAATAAAGATGATGCCACTGGTGTTCATGGAGATTAATTGCTTGGGTGATAAAGGAACATGACTGCCTTGGCCAGAGGGTTCTCCACAGTGTCACCTGTAAGAGAGCAAGTAACAGCATCTTTTGGTACTTACTGCATCCTTTACTCTGAAGAGTAAAGCCCAAGCAATCTAGCTTCGGGCAATTGTGTTACAAGATACTAAGGACAAAAACTTCAGCCCTCTGCACACTGCTATGTCCTAGCACCTTCTCTTCCACAAACTAAACTGAGCTATTAACCGTAGTTATCATCAGCACTTAATGTTAGGAAAACTACAGCATTTAGGCACAGGTATCTATGAAGTCAATGTATGGTAATACCTTGCCATCCCCAGCACTTTGCAAGAGCCTCCTTGTACAACTTCCTGAACAGCATCTATTCCAGCAGGGAAGTATGTTTCTGGCTGTAACATCCCACTGAAATCTTTCTACTGCAACTTGCATATAAGTATAATTTCTTTTCATACATAATATCCACCTGTCTGGATGGTCCTTCCTATCTGATATATTGTACTTTCTGCAACACGCCACTATGGTGAAGAGCACCTAAAGGCTCCCAGTTACACTGATGCTGGCCCAGCAGCACCCGAGAGCCCCTCACAAGGACACTGCTCCCATCTTGCTGGCATGGAAGAGAAAAATTGTAACAATGAACACTTCTCACCCCTGAACTGGAAAGGGTCAAAGAAGCCCCAGTGATATCGCACTTGTTTATCTTGCATGAAACACTTCAGGTTTAGAATAAACTCAGGAGAAGAGTTTGGCTGTATGTGCAGGAGGTGTCTACGAAAAGTCTGTTTATGTCAGAGCCTGCCCCTGCACATAGAGCCCTGGTTCCCAAAACTCGGCAGTTAATTTTGCTTTGCCTCAGGCACCGAAGGAGTACAATTGTCCACTTACCGTTGCCCTGACACTTTCAGTAACCTCACTGAGCATCACAGTGACAATGGAGCTGCTTCTGAAGGAATAAGGATTTGATGCAATACAGTTAAACAGAATACAGATAGCACTCACCAGGATTAGAAGACCACACGTCAAGAACTCTGAGTGATTGAATGGCTGTAATGTAAATTAAATTTGCTCTAATTATACGAAGTTACCTTAACAAAAACATTTACGCTAGCTCAATTCAAGTGTGGCTGCTTTTCAGCCTCCAAAGACCCTGGCTCTGGGCGGCTAAACTGCCCTCAACTGCTCCATTACAGTGACAGATCCCTAGTGTGGAAAAACAGGCATGTGGCAAAAGAGTTCAGGCAGCATGTTTCAGGATGTTACCTTCTGCTTTTTAAGTAAGTCTCCTCCCGAGTGCTTTGGAAAATTCCTCTTGGAATACTTCTTTGTGCATGTATATTAACAGTGCATTCACATACATCTGTTCGCATGTGCACGCACTCTCGCCTCCAATCATCCAACCCCTGCAGACAGCAATATTGTCATGCTGCTTATGCTCCTTCTACGCTTCCCTCCCATAGCAGGGCTCTTCCAGGGTACAAATCCTGCGCTAGCTTCCTTTCCCAAGCTTCTGTTCTGGCTAACGCTCTCTGTGGATGCCTGGTGAGCTGCTCCTCACCTCCACCCAGTGAGAAACACCCTTCTTCACAGCATAGTGTTAGCTGTTCATTTTGTTGAGCTGCTCCTTGCAGCTACAGCATTTCATTACCTTCGCGTCTCTGGAAGCCATGTGCAATTTCCTAAGCAGATAAATTCAGCCCTTCTAGTCTTGCCAGGGATAGAAAAAGATGCATTATAGTCATCCATGCCACTTTACTTCCCATCTGTGTTTCCTCAAGAATTGTCCAAGATAATAATGTTTCACTCTGACTGCTCAAGCCACGAGCCTCTGTGAAAGGGTAAAATGCTGCACAGCAGAGAGGAGCAAGGAAGAAAGTGAAAGTCAGTCCTTGGACCACCAAGGTCAGGAAGGAGGCATTGCTTCAGGTGCTGGAGCAGGTATTTCCCTGCAGCCCATGGAGGACCCATGCCCAAGCAGGTGATTTCCCAAAGGAACTGCAGGCCACAGAGAGGCCCTACAAAGCAGCAGGCTCATGTTGAAGGACTGCAGCCTGTGGAAAGGACCCACACAGGAGGAAGGGAAAAGCAGGAGGAGGAAGGAGCAATAGAAAGGAGCTGTTACAGCTTGACTGCAACACCCCCTACCCCCCACATTCCCTTGCACTGCTTTGGGCCAGGGGGGAGCTGTTGGGGATCAAAGTGTGAAGTTGAGCCTGGGGAAAAAGCAGAACATGGGGGAAGATGGTGTTTTTATTTGTATTTGTTTCTCACTATTTAAATCTATTTTGTAATAAATTAAATCAATTTTCCTCACATCACATCAAGTAGTTGACATATCTGAACTCAAGTCACAGGGAAAAATACTGGTTTGTCTCTGATCACTACAAGCCATTATTGCCCTTAATTTTTCAAGTAGGACAAAAAAATTGATCCAATCTTAATTTTCACAGTCTTTCTGTGTGTAGAAAGGAGTGCACCTTGTTTGAATCAACAGTTGTGGTTTTGGATGTATTCTGGTTAGACCTTTCAAGTTCCACTTAGTCACCTTTTCATTAGGGTAAGTGTCAGCTGCACCATGAACTCAGGAGGTCTAATCCATTACACTGCTGCTGGCAGAGAATGCCAGCTCTGCTTTTTACCGGCATTTTTTACCTCATTCTGAGGCAAGGATGCTGCAGCAGTAGACTCTACTTTATCTGCTTTGGTAGTGTTGTCCTCACAGCTGTTAAAGATGTGGCATCTTCTCAGCATTATAGTGAGCTAGGCTTCAGAAGGGGACAAAGCTTGGGATGAGTGGCATCTTTGGTGAAAGTACTCTTCATCTTGGGAAAAAGAAATAAACAGAGTTGGGGAATAAGATTCATATTCCTATGGCTTTTCCGAGGTTATTTTCCTGACCAAGAAGGGAAATTCCTTAGGAGGTAAGTTTTGTATGTAGGTTCTTATACCAGCTACCACAAATACCTGGCACTGGCCACCAAGGGTACCTAGAGAGGGCACGAGGTGACAGGACACACTTGGGAGTTTTTTTAACAGGCACTGTCTGAAACATGACATTGATGGAGAGCTTACTAGCATTAGCTGAATTCATCTTTAATTTCTTACCCTCTCTCCACATCTTGCTATGAAAGGAAGATTCTCTGTTAAAAGGAACACGGTGAATTGTTAGTTGCCTGTATGGATGACAAAACTCTTTGTCATGGATAAACACTTCTTTAATAATTAATTAGATAACCTTCAGAAAGGATTGCACCATCAATATAACTACATCAAGTAACTTCCTCCAAGGATAATCACTCACACATTGTCTTACTGTTTACTTATCATATAATCTATTCCACAAGCTTTCCTGGTTATTTCAAGGCCATAGCAGAAATGCTCTTTTTCTCTTGAAGTTCTGTGAATGGGAATTACCCATTCTGCTTTAGCTGTGCTTGCTTAGCCACCAGCCACTCTGGAAGAACACATTATGAGCTATGTTCTCTAGCTACCAAATCTTTTGCACTGAAGTACTCCATAAATTTGTGAACCTGGATCAGCGAGAGTGAATTTGGCATATTTAAGAAAAAATAAAAAAAGGAATTGTCCCACAGCTGCCCCATGGCCACCCTGTAGAAAATAAAACATTAATAAAATTCAAGATTTTAAGTTTTTTTATATAAACAATAACTGATCAGTGACTGCATCTTTCTGATTAAGGTAACCATAAATTTTCCTAAACTTTCATACAGACATCACCACCTTTCTTTTGGTCCTGTGACTTTATTTGAACCTTTATTTTGCAAACAGATGAAGGGAACACTTGATATCTCTGTGATATCTTGCTTTCTCTATTTGTCATCTGATGCAACAAAACCTAAGAGGTGGGGAAAAAAAATGAAGCAATTAATGTTTTAATAAAACTTGAAGTCAAACAAAAATATTTCACTTTGACAACAAATTTAATCTCCAGACCCTTC
Source organism: Aegotheles bennettii (assembly GCA_013398125.1). NCBI lineage: Eukaryota > Metazoa > Chordata > Aves > Caprimulgiformes > Aegothelidae > Aegotheles > Aegotheles bennettii. Next base: position 397,642 of record VZRW01001184.1, on the reverse strand, counting down.
CATCTGCACAAAGCCTGTATTTTAAATACACTGCCAGTGTCCAAAAGAGCTGACCCTGCAGTTTCAATTGGCCAGTGTCAGCTGTGTTCTGTGAAGTGACCTGGCATTCTTTAGTGACATGGCCACTGGATTGGTCAGAAATGGAAATTAGAGAAATGACATTTTAGAGAAATACTGAAAATCTGTTAGTAATTTGATTCACTGTTTTTGCCATGTCCCAGAATGGGGCTTTTTTTTATGAGGTTAAAAAACTTGATGGGGTAGAAATCCTGATGAGACAGTTATGGAGAGAACAGCTCTCATACAGCCGACTTCAAAACTACACCCACAGGTGCCTGTGACACAGCGCAAGGGTAAATAACAGAACTGTGCATCTTTCCACAGGCACTGACTTCGGAAAGAACAGTCTACTTGCAGCCCAAGACAAGGTTCAGCCTCTCATGATACTGAAAACCAGGGTGATAAAGAACAATTTTCAGTCTAAGTTGAAAGAAGACTAATCAATCTAAGATGCAATTTTTCATGTAAAATTAATGGTACCAAAGTTGAAGCAGGCTTTGTAGTTATCACTTCAAAGGTAAGTTTGCAGAATAGACTCACACGGCAGGGACTCAGTGGTCCAACAGGTTTTTTATTTCTGGGAATCCACACTTGTCTAGAAGGAAGAGTAGGATCCGCTCATGCTTTTCAAGCTGTGGTAGAATAAGGAGAAAGAATTAGAAAGATATGAATTTTTTTTTGTTTTAACAAATTGCTGATTTCAGATGAGGGTAGGTCCTGAGACTACAAACTCAGCTACGTCCCATGTCAGTTCAATGAATATACAGTTCCTTTCTGCTGGGAAATCTTCTGGAGGGGGAAAGGAGGTTCAGCAGCCTACAGTAGGACAGAGCAGCTCACTAGGGGACAGCACCGTTTTACTGCCTTTAAGCATCATTACCCAGAGTGCGGTGGCAGACTCTCAAGCAGTAAAGGTCTACGTGACGTCAAACAGAAATGCTCTCTTCCTCCCTCCAAAATACCATAGTGCATGTTTCTAGAAGAGAGAGGGAAGTCCAAACCACCCTTGAAAGGGGTTTTCTGTCTTTAAAATTAGAAATTTCACTCATTCCTCTGACAAAGAATATCGCTTTGAGAAAGGCTGATGCATCTTTTCTGGTATACTTTCAGGGGGTTTTTTGATAATCTGAAGCTTATTTTTTCATAATTCGCCAAAGTTAAGATAAAAGAATGAGAAAGCTGAAAACCAGAAAGTTTTCAAAAATTACAGGAGTATGTCCTATCCGTAAGAGAGATATTTAATTTTATTTCAAAAGGAAGAAAAGTCTTGCAACTGGGAAACACTGTTACCAATTCCAGTAATCCACTGACCTCAGGTGCTTAACCCTACCTCTGTGACTGAAACTGTGGCACAGTTAATTAGTATTAATCTCTGCTACCTGAAATACACCTTGTCAGAATTTACCTACATGTGCAGCTGTCTGCCAAGCTGGACCCACAGCGAAACAGAGTCAGGCTGCCAAAAAGCCAGCAGCCCCTGTGTCCAAATGACACATGTTAGGCAAAACACCACAACAACCTTTACACAACAGGCAAAAGTAACACTCCTGAGCCTGCATACTTGGGTAAAAAAAAGAGCTGTATGTGTGGCAAAACACAGACTAAGGAAGTCTGTGTGATCCATACACAGTCATCCCTCTGTTTCAGGATGCCCTAATTATCACCAAGTATAAAACAAACTAAGAAAAAGCATTGGGATATTCACTTTATGCATCTTCAGTGTTCTGGTCAGCCATTATCTCCTTACTCCCAATTGCTTCCCACATTAGTTTCTTTTCAAATATGGAAATCTAAAAAAGCGAGTATTGCTTGGACTGAAACTTACTTGCATTTTTAATTCTGCACAACAGCATTTGGTTTCAACTCCACAGCCTACAAAAAAATAAAGCAAGTGAATGAGCAAAATACACATGGACATAGCTTCCCTAATCTAAGAGGTGATGTGAAATTCTTTAAGACCTTTGGAAAGAAAAGTCACTTTGGCATCCCACGTCCCCACAGTTCTTCAAATTCATTAATCTGCAGTAATTAAGTGAATGTATGTACCTTGATGTTCAGTATGTAATTTTTTAGTATGTAATTTGACAAAGCCTTCCATGACCAGTTGGTCAGCTACATTCAGACAACTGCTTCCAGAAAGTTTCTCCACCATTACTAAATGGACATTTCCATTAATCCCTTTTACTGTAATTCTGATGTGTTTATTCAGTATCATTTCTTTCAACTTGTCAAGTAATAATGGAGACCACTCAGCTTTCTCTATACCTGCAAAACAAACAAACAACCAACCACAAACAGAAAAACAAACAAAAACACCAACCCAAAACAAAACAAGAAACCAAAACCAAAATCAACTCTAAACCCAGTCAAGTTTCTTCCAGCAAGAATTTCTTTATGGACTTGGATCTTACATGGAATGCTACCACTATTTTTTAAAATATGATGCTAAATCTTCCTAATATAAATAGTTTAGATTCCACAGATAATTAACCAAAAACATACTTTCCAAAACAGCTTTTGCAATATTAACCAGTATGCTATCTCAGCAGATCATATTGTTTATCAGCATTAAGGAATGCACACTATCATCAGAACAGGTACAGATTTATGACGTTCCAGAAAACAAATCAGGGTTTTTTGGGAGTGTTTATTTTGGTTGCTTTGAGTTTTTGGGGTTTTTTTACCTGCAAGTGAACACATAATTGTCTGAAAAGGCAGATTTAAGTAGGAATCGGGGATTGGCAGCACGTTTGAAAGTGGTAAAGTCTCTGTGTTCCCATAGTCTGCATACAGCACTCTCACTGCAGACTGAGCAGCTTTTAGAACAAAAGCTCTGTACCAACAGCCATCACCTGAAAAGATTGGGACAAGAGGAATCACACATGAAGTACCATCTTATAAACACAGCTTTTCTCAAGGACAAGAATCTGTATTGTTTTCCAGGAATTTTTAAATACTCTGGGATATACAAAGGACCAGTTGACTAGAAGCAAGCCCACAGAACAAGGGAACTGTTTCTGATTGCTGTATTTACAAAGATTTAAGTTTTGCTTTCAGAATTTTGCTCAAATTATACAGAGAAGATTTTTTTACTACGATACTGTCTAAAGGATGTCTGCACACTATATTTTTAGCTCTTTACCTTTGTTTTTCAACCTATAGTCCCTCTCAAAACATAAAAATTAAAAATAAGAAATAATCCTTTTTCTTCGATTATCCTCAAGAGTCATAAAAAAAATACCATAAAAAATAATCAGTGGAAGTTAAAAACAACTGTCACTTAGGTATACTCTTGCGGTCTGCCTAGTATTTTTTTAATTCATTTATCCTGTTTTCCATGAGCTGTTAGCTGATTTAGCACTCAAGTTCATTTTCAGCACTTAGCCAGATCTCCTGTAACAATCCACATGCAGTCAACTTCTAGTATTTGAGTCAGCAATATATTTTTTTAAAAAAAATTGAGCTAATATATCAGCAGAGTATTCCCATTTCTGAGAGGATACTACTTTAAAGATTAAGTTCCCTCACTGTTAAGAATACTTTGGATATGAACAGTTTGCTCAGCCTGCACAGCTTGCTAGGCTAATGAGGCTGAATGACCAGTTGTCACAGCTGCCCCACACTGACACACAGCAACAACAAACCACAACCCAGGCACCCAAAAACCAGAAATGGGTCTGTATAGATGCAAGTGCACTATTGCTCTGCTATGAATTTCATATACCCCTGCGACTCAAACACAAACAAATTTCAGTTTGAGCTTCAGTAACGAGCTTTCTTTCCTCTTAAATCTCCATACATTTTGCAGAGCACAACCTATTCCCTATTTTCTCTCCCAGACTGTCAGTTTCTCCACCTTGGAGATGCAGCCAGGCTGTTCTTTGTAACAGAAGGATGAGATCTGTAAGCATTTTAAAGTTGTTTATTTTGTTTTGGTTTTTGTTTGTTTTGTGGGGGCTTTGTTTGTTTTGGTTTTTGTTTGTTGTATTTGTTTTGGTTTTATTTATTTGTTTGTATTTTTGTTTGTTTGTTTTCCCCCCCTTTTTCTAAAGCAAAAATTAAAGTTGTATTTTAGGAACGACTGCCTCACCTGAAAACCTAGCACAACAGGCTTCACCCAGCTTTGGTGTGAAGGGCTGGTTCTTGCAAGATTTACAATAGTCTTCTAGTTCAATCACCTGCCTACGCAGCTTCTCTTTATCTGCAGGAACAAACACATGGTAACTAACCGCATTTGGGTAGAATGAGGAGTGTACTGCTCCCGCCTTTGACACTTTTTGTATTTTTCTTCTGAGACAGATTTCCACATGGTTCAGTTCACTGTAGGTGTTAATTTTATTAACCAGCTTGCAACAGGGACTGGTGTGAGGAACAGTGAACACTTTCTTACCTTTAATTTGAAGGGGTATCGCATAGAACAAGTCTGGGCTGTCAACTTCTGTTACACAGACAGACAGGGTTTCACCTATAGCCAATTCAATCGGCTTCCAGTGCCCAAGGGAGGTTTCTAATGGAAACATTAAGAAAATGCAGTGTACTGCTTTCTTCCAAGCACATACATATCACAAGTAACTGTTACAGAATATCTTTCTGAATTTAAGAGACAACTGTTAGGTCTTCAAGAAGAGAAATCTAAACCAAGGTAATTCTTGATTAATTTGCTGTTCATGAACTATTAGCATAAAAAAATAGCTAAAGTAAAAATAACACCTCAGAGAAGTAAGATATTGGAAAGTAAACATTGGAAGTTTCAATCATCACAAATTTAACTCTGCTATCAAGCATTCTAATAGCAATCATTTAAGACAAACCCAGCAATTTTTATCTTTTTTGTCTATAATGCCACCTGCAGGGCAGTTTGCATCTAACTGTAAAACCTGACAATATAATAAAAACTATGCATGTTTGTTACTGATATTAACTATGGGTAAACAGCAAGATTACAGTTAAAGGCTCGAATACAGAAAATTCTCGTTCAGTCTAAAAGTCAGTATTTATTTAAATACCTATTTTGTCAACAGACTTGTTATTTTTATCTTGTAGAACTTCATTTACAGCAAATTTTTCAGAAGTCAGTATCTCATTGATCACTTTTAATTCAAGAGTGACAACTCTGGAAACTTCAAGAAAGTTTTGAGCTTCAAGGATGGCCACACTGAGATGCTGTTCCATCTGCCTAGTATTGTGTCTGACAGTAGATTACTTTAGAAAGTTATATTGCCAACAGGCAGAGAGAAAAAAAAACACAAGACACTCATGACACTGAACTGCTGCATCCAGTTCAGCAGGACATGCTCATACTCACCATCTGATTGCTTAACATCACTCCTGGCTGCTGGTGAGACCATCCTTGATTGCTCAGCTGCACAACCCTTCTCTATGAGACATCTTGACACACTTATTCCTGGAGTAACTGATGCATCTACAAGCTCCACTACAGAGCTGCAACTGTCTTTGTCCACTACTTTTACTGCAAACACTTTGTTGTTCACCAGTTGTTTCATAACAGAAATGGCTTTTGAAGTCCAGGCTCCCTGTGGTGGCTTTACACCTAAAAAGTCACATAGTATGGAAAGGTTCTGAGAACAGTCCAAGCCTCAACAGTATGTGGAAAGGTATAATAACACTGTTTAATAGATTAAGCAACAGATAGATCAAGTAATTCACCCCCACTACTCATGCTTGCAACAAGATTCCAAACCAAATTATTTAGATTCTGAACTTCTGTAGTACTTGGATTTAGCAGGAAACTGACAAAGGTCACCTACAACTAGTTTATTACACAGAGATGCCTAAATTCAGATTTAATAATTCCTTAATATGAATGTCTAAGAAGTGTCAGTCTTTGTGTCTTATGAATACAACCTATAGTTTTGAACGACATTAACCATCTCTCAGCCAATGTATCTGCTACCATAAGCTTCTTCCTCCTTAATCATTTACTCTTTATGCTATCAAATTTATTTCTAAAATGCAATTTATAACCAGAACTTTATAGTAACAGATTGGCAAAAGTTGCCTTCCAGAAAGATACAGTTTATGCAGCAGTAATCCTTGAGTCTGATCAGGAAACATCTGATGACTTTTTTGGGTCCATGTTGTGTTTAGAACCTCTATTAGTCCTAGAACACTCACTAACTACTGTAGGCATCATGATTTGCCCCAGAAAAGAGGTCACATTCTACATGCATCAGCTCCATCTCTACATACAAGAAAAGCATTGTTTTGTTTTCCCCCGAACTTTACCAAAAAATATGAAAAGCAAGCTAAGTATCAGGTACAGTAAAGGAAGGAGAGACATCAAATATGTCTCAGTACTCTTCCTTTAGAAAAGGGGTGGACTGTCTTGCGTAGTGATGGGAACAAACAGGGAAAATAAATAATTTCCAACAGCAGGCTAAACAAGTTATGTCAAAACCAAAAGATTGTGATCCTGGCTTGAGACAGAAGGATGAACTAGGAAGCGTCCAAGCCCCTTCTAACTTGACAGATTTCACAAGCCTATGGAGATGAGTCCACCAGCAGTTTCACTAGATTTGCCCCAGGGGAAGGGAACAGATACAGTTGTGAACTTCAAAATATAAAATTAAATTTTCATAGAATCATTGAGGTTGGAAGAGACCTTCAAATTCATCCAGTCCAACTGTCCACCTACATCACCACTAACCCCATCACCCAGTGCCACATCCAGACGCCTCTGGAACACCTCCAGGGACTGTGACTCTACGACTTCCCTGGGCAACCTATTCCAATACCCAATCACCCTTATAGTGAAAAAACTGTTCCTAATGTCCAATCTGAATCTCCCCTGCTGCAATTTAAAGCCGTTTCCTCTTGTGATTTCACTATGGATACAGCAGAAGAGATCGACCCCTGCCTCACTGCAACCTCCTTTCAGGCAGTTGTAGGTCCCCCCTGAGCCTCCTCTTCTCCAGATTGAACAACCACAGCTCCCTCAGCTGTTCCTTGTAAGACATTTTCCAGCCCCTTCACCAGCCTTGTTGCCCTTCTCTGGACACACTCCAGCACCTCAGTGTCTTTTACCTTCCCCTGCAGTGTTAGAACACAAGATTTAAGAATTCCACAAATCCAGCAGATAACTGAATTTTGCTTAGAGCAGACACACATGCAAAACCTAACAGGTATGTGAATATAACACAGTGTTCCAAACACAGTTACAGGCCACCAGGTACATTCAGAAGATTTGTCACGTTTTGTAGCTATGCCACAACAACTAAGAATTCTAGAAATGATGCTTACAGCTATCTCCACCCTTCCTCATATTTCAAGATACTACAGATGTGATCATTAACTAACCCCACGTATTTTGTCTCTATCTAGTTTGAAACAGCTTATCATTTATTTCATACCTGCCAAGGTGCATTTTATGGCTTGAGCTGGCAAGTCCCCTAATCTTGGAATCATGGGGCGAAGTTTAGTCAGGGGAAGAACTTCTGAGTTACCGTAATCTATATAGACCACAAAAACGGTATCTTCAGAAGCATATGCTAGGACAGCAGCACGATACCAAAGATAGTCTTCTAGAAAGAAACGGAGATTTTCATTGTACTTTAACTTCTGAGAACAGATTGGCATTATTTTCATATTGATTTGCCCCCCCCCCCCTCAAAAAAAAAACA
>VZRW01001184.1:358480-389911 GCA_013398125.1 Aegotheles bennettii | reverse complement strand
CCCCAAAAAAAAAAAAAAAAAAAAATCAATCTTAACATTAACCAGCAGCATTACAGTTCACACAAACCTTAACAAAACCCTTGTGAACACAACATCTACCACCATCACCCCTGATAGGAGTTGAGTGTTGCGAACTCCTTTCCATAAAGACTCTCCTCCTCACAGAAATATATTGCCACAAAGAATTGGCTACATTGTGTGGAAGTAATGCTTAAGTTCAATACACTTAAACAGCAGTCAGTACCTCAACGGACCACAATGACATGCAATTCAAAGGCCATGCAAAAGATCTAATAATTTAAGTATTTAAAATTAATTAAAAATATTTGAGAAACAGAAATACAGGCTTACTCAAGTGTACCAAGACATCTGAGGTGCTGAGCTGATAGCTTCCCCTAGCCAGGCACCTGAAAACCGTCCATTCAAATGCCAAGACAGTTTATTGGCAGTACCAGCTTTTTCTGAATGCGCAAAAAAGCATTTATTTCAGCTCATCTGTTCAGTCCCACGGCTAACTTATTCAAAGCAGCAAAATGGGAAGAAATAAATGACCAGGAATGTTTATCAATCACATGAACAAGTTACAGCAGCAACATTTCTGACCAGAAAAAAAAAGACATAAAACCAGCAATGTGTGGTTTTTTTCCAGTTAAAAGCCAGATGAAAAGAATGATCTGGGAGGAAAAAAAGAGTTTCATCTTCATCATACTGCACTTAGGCTAACAGGACTTCGGATTCTAATAAATACAATATATTTCTTTCATATAGACTTCCTATAGACTTACCCACTCCTAGCACAGAACACTGCTTTATGCAGAGGATATTATGGCCTACGGTTAGGCAAGATTCCATTTTGTCATGAGACTTGTAGAAACTCAACATCAGTGATAACCGTGAGGTGGAAACTAAGTTATGAACACACAATCAGGACTACCAGGTCTTGGCTAAATAACATTTTGAGAAGTCTGTAAGAGCGGCATTGTTGCCCACAACCCATTTCTTCTGTTTCTTTTTTTGGGGTCTAAAATTTCAAGTCTCTGTTTATTTTCAGCCACAGGAAATAGAGCTCACCACCATATAAAACCCCAAGTTTCTTCATGGTCTCTTAAAAAGCTCCTTTATACAAAAATTAACCCAGTGCTAAGCATTTGCTCATTTTATGGTCTTTTTTAAACTAGTGTTTTACAGATGTCATAATTTGCTATTAATTTTTTAAATTCACTACCAAATGCTATCCACAACTAAAACATACAAAATAAACTCTGTATGAAACATTTCTAAACACAGTTATAAAATGTGTTTATTTTTGTAATAAATTAAAGTGACATCAATTAAGAGCCATATTTTCACTTCATTTTTACCTGTGAACTGGGCACAGCACACACCTCCAACAGCAGGACGGAAAGCTGGACTACTGGGAAATTTGTCACAATGTTCATTAAGAGACGCTTGAAGCTCAGCAAGTTGACCTGATGTTAAAATATATAGGTTTTGGAACACAGACTGTCTTGTAACGATTACAAAACTACACAAATCTTAAGTTCCAAGCCTGGAAAAACATCTTGTAGCATAATGTTTAACATAATACCAAAACAGCGATTAGGACTCTTCAATCAGTAATACAGAGAATCACAGTGGTGATTCTTCAGCAACAAGGAATTATAGGAATAAACAAAGGAATCAAAACTCACACATTTCTGGAACATCTGAGGGAACATATTTAACATTAAATATTTGTGATACAAATTGACTTCAGATTGGTAAAATCCAGGCCACACCATCTTTCTACTTTGCACTATTCAAACTGTCCACAAATTACCACCTTACAGGTTAGTGAGTGATAGTAACAGCTAACACTGACAAAAACATCCTCTACAACACCATGGCTCTTCACTGACTGAGGCATGGCCTAACACTATAGGGAATCACCATTTCAGGTCAAGCTACAAGACCAGCAACACCTCCCTCCCTCCAGCCACTCTCTACTGAAGAGAAAAATGCCACACTAGCAATCTTACATCCTATTTTTAACACATCACTTACGGGCACTGTGTATGTGCTGACAGAAGAAGTTTTCTGGATTTTGAACATAGGAAACCACACCAGAAAACGCAGCTCCAATACATACAGAGACACACTCTGTAACTGAATTTGCATAGTCTCGAAATTCTTCATCTGCAGGTATTTTTCCTTTACTTTCCTTAGAACAGTTTTTTGACACTGTATATTTAAAAAAAATAAAAATAGAAGTGACTGATCAAAAGGTAGATGACTTTGAAAGGTGCAGTCTCACCAGCCAGGATTCAGAAACCTAAAAACTGTGCTAAATTAAACTACAAAATTGAAACACACTGAAGCAGTTTATTCCTTTTCCTGACTCTTTGAACTTTGAAGGCTCCTGTCATATTATCCACGAAATTTATGTTCACATAATCACTACTAAACAAGTAGTTTATATTATTAAAAAGCATGCATGCTGCTATCACTAGTTACCTGAAGGAAGCTCCAGTAGCCAATGTTTTCATGTAGGAGGTGACGCTAGTGAACAGCTAGAATATTTACTATATTCAAAATATCATGCAACACAGGAAGACTTAAAATTCCACACGTTTTTTTCCATCTCTTACTAAGAAGTCTGATTTGCTTGCTTACCTCTTGGAGAGTCTGCTCTTTCGGCTTTACTCCCTGGAGTTAAATCAGACCTCCTTTCTACAGGTACCTTACGTAGGCAGTCTTCTAAAATACAGATGTAAAAAACAAAGTAATTTACCATAAGAGATAGTAATAACTTTGTTTTATTTCAGACCCATCTGCTGAGCCCGACCTATATCCCTATCACAAGGTGAGCATGTTCTACTTATTCGTCGAGAACTGAATATGCTTAGAATATAAAAGTAGTTTCAGAGTAACTCAACAACTTGTTTTCTGAAAACATTCATAGCTCCAAGCAGTAACAATCAACATTTACTTTTAGTCACTAAAGACTGCTAGCTGAAAAACTGATTACAGCTTTTTACACCAGGATTCACAACTTACCTCTGTATTTACAGCACTAAGCATGCAATGAGTTACCAACATTTACAGAGAAACCTTGAGTTGATGCATGAATCAGTATTCCAAGCTTTCAATAAAATTATTTTAAACTGCAAACCTGAATACAGATGTGTAAGTTGCCTGTAAAGTCACGGAACAGATGCATTTAACATTTTGTGAATGCAGTGAGATTTCTGTGATTTTCTCTCTAAGAGGTTGGCAAGTTATATTGCTTTGCCATTAGTGTGCTGCAAAGCAACCAGATGTGAAACATGTCCAGCACAACCCTGAATTTACAAAGGACTAAGGTAAAGCATCATTTTATAGACTGCTAGGATTACGACATGGAGATAAGCTTCCTGCACATCAGGAATTTTAGCAGGCTAAGAGGACCAACCATCACTTCATTCAAAGTTTCTGCAGGCTGCATATCAATTAAAAGAATATACTCTGAGCATTGTATTGTTCTTGCTCTGCAGACAGAAAAAACCCAAACAAAATAGACCTCCAAATAACAACAACAGGCACATCTTCTCCATATCTGGTTCTGCAAAGCCACACTTCTCAGCTCAACTGAAAATCTGAATTCAGACTTCTGAGAGGTCAGGTGCTCTGCTTGTCTCTATCCACTGAGGCTTGCTAAGTTAGAAATATGAACAGGCTTAGAGTTCTCCAACTAGATACACCAATATCCAGTGGCTGTTATTCTCCCTGGGATACTTGTTTAGCGAGCGTGTACAAAATTAACAAAAGCTGGTAAAATCCTTAGTGGAACTAGAACCTGATACTGTCATTTTTAAAGAGTTAAAAATGCATGAGGATAAAAGGAACCACATGGTCTCAAATTTGCATGCCTCTAAAACAGAAAAATAAACAAGATAATCCAGCAAATCCTAAAATTATTACTATTCTATTGGAAAAGTAACCTTACTAAAATTTAAGGTTAAACATAACAAGACATTTCAGGCATAGACATTTTAAAGTTAACTATGTGAAAAGGTGAAATAAAGTTTTTAGAAACACATAATAAAAAAAACAAGAAGCAGGTTGAGAGTGACATGAGGGAGGAGAGCAAAAGAAAGAAATTCTCCTTTTTTAAAGGTATGGGGCAGGAGTAGAGGGAGGCAAAGTGAATATGAAAGACTTAACAATAGTGTTTTGGCTTTTTCCCCCCCCCCCCATACTACCAAGTACTTACCAAGATTTGGAATAACAATATCTACAGCAAAATTCAACATCATTTCCTCGTGTAATATGTCAACAATAGTTACTGAGCAGTGCTTTCCCATGAGCTGGGAAGAAAAGCTGGTTATGACTTCATTCCATCCTTTTTCTTTTGGATCATACTTAGCAAAGGAACACTTAATGACCTGGAAAGAATTACAATTAGAACAAGAGGGGATTGGGGGTTGCCAGCCCTGTAGAAAAAGCAACTAAATAATTAAGGCACTCAAAAATATAATCTTGCATATAAAAGTTAAAGCTGCTGTTGGAATCTGAAGTGCTATCAGTTCAACTAACTTTTTCACAAGAGTTAAAAATTAGGAAATTAATTTCAAACTGTAAACTACATTTCCTCTGGTTGTCTCACTATCTGTGCTGTCTCACAGAAGGCAGATTTGCATCACACATCACATCTGACCGCAGGTGCACATCCTAACTTGCCCTCAGCAGACACCAAGGGCTTTATGCCAATATTCAAACAGCTCTCAAAATCTTTTATGAACCCAGCAGGAAGTCATGCGAACAAGCTATGACAGACATCCAGTAGCTGCTGGTCATAGTTATCACTGGCTGAACGAATGCTTCTCTATTCTTCTTTGTCCAAACTAGAAGCAACTTTTCACTACTGCATGAGGCCAAATTAGAACAGGAAGGCAGAATGCTTTCCGTGCTGTCCTTGAGCACATAAGGGACATGCAGGCCCAACCACCCTGCAGGGTTTTTCTGTCAGCTCAGAACCCAATGGAATAGCCAGGGAACATTTCGAAAGGTGAACCCTAGTGTAGAGTACAGCAGTTTTTATGCATCACTCCACTGAATGTAAATACTGTTACAGTTACATTGAGACACAAGTAACATACATGTCAGAGCTATTAATTTAAAACACCTCAGCTAATGTTAGGAAAATAGAACTCACACATGGAGGAAACAACAGTTCAATGTCTTTGTGCAGAGCTTTAATCCAGGAGAGTGGAATATTTTCTTCATTTCCATAGTCTATATAGAATACTTGTGCTTTCTTTTGCAATATATCCACATCTTTTATCAGTGCTCTATTCCAAGACTGTGTAGGAATAAACAATAACCTTAGTAAGAACATAACATATTTTGCTTTACTTCATCAGGAAAAACAATCAGTACCTTAAAATTTCAGATGTTATAAAGTTAATTACTACCACAATTCCACCACAATAAACTGATCTCTAATTAGCAGTCTTCACTGGTAGGGACATAAAAGCAAAACACGATGAGCTCATAGATTGATAGAATGATTATTTATAGACAATCAGATGTCACCTGATCCAAAGAACACCTTGCAATGCAGACTTCCCCTTTGACAGCAATATATTCCTCTTGAGTAACTGTGTGAGCATAACAGTCTTGCAGTTTCACAAAAAGTTTACTGATCTGGTTTGAAACTTCTGGAGAGCTCATCTGTATATAAAATTCACTTGGACTCTTGAATTCTGTTACTGTACCCTAAAGAGAAAAGCCACTGCAAATGATTATTATGCAAGAACAATCCACAGTGTGTTATTCAGGACCAGTATACATTTCAATAACTGCATTTCAACCTATACCTGATTTCATTCTTTTGTTTTGAACCTAGCAGTAACTAACTGCAGGGAACAAAACCAGCAATGTTCACCTCAACAGAAATAATCTTCCCCACTTACTCCCCCTGCCCCCGCTTGCATTTAGTCATCTTTACAAAAATAATTTTACATGTGAGCAAAATGACACAAAGAGCTGAGGTGACGTGCAGCTATACATGCTTAACAAAACTTCAAATACAAATTAACAAAGCATTGCAGGATTCTTCCAAAATAAAAGTACCTGTACTTCCATAGCTTTTTTTATTCCTGGAGCCTGGAGATCTGAAAGCATTATTTTCTTGATGTGCTCTTCTGTCTTGTGAGAAATTACAGAAGTTGAATTACCCTACATAAAACAGCTACAAGTTATGTTTAAACTGGAGTTGTTCAGATGTAGCTCCTTGTAGTAACAAACAAACAAAAACTTTTTATCATTGAAAAAAGTGGCTTTTGTTGACTTTCAGTAATAGTCTTAAAGACTTTGTATTACTTTTGAAAATAACTTAAAACATTAACAGAGATATACTGAACAGGCAATGAAAAACAACTGCTGACGTCTCAGACATTCACCTCTTTCTTTCACACATTTTACTGGACAACTCAACAAGCACACTGCAATTATCTCACAGCAGATCCATTCACGACAGTGAAAATCATGTTCTGTACCTTAAAATCAATTCCCTTCTCAGTTTTAGCAGCTAACTTGCCTCCATTGTTATTACTTACACTGTAATCAAAGAAAAACATGTTAATTTTGAAGAATCAAAGACTGACCAAGCAGCTTTTGTAACACCTACTTGCAAATAAAACAAAAAAAAGCTGTGTTCAGTGTCAACCCTTAATCCTCCCCTGAGAGCATGTAGAATGGTAAATCTGTTAGTTCCCTGTCACACAACACTGTATGTTTTTCCTGATATCAAAAACTTAATTAATTTTGACATCAAAATCACAAAAAAGAAATGTTGCTATTTCAGCTGAATATGTAAGTAATACCCAGATAACTTACATGCCAGATTGTTCCTGTGTTCTGTCCCATTCAGTCACTGTAGCAAAACTTCTGAATAAAAACATCTCTCTTGTAAATTTTGATTACAGACACATGGCTGCAGATTGACTAAACTGCAATTACCACTCCTTGCTTGAGACTGTTGACTTAAATGCTCAGATCACTCTCCTAAACTATTCCAAAGCCAGCCAGTGAATTTGTACCGTGTCATAACCTAACAGTGCTTACTTTAATTCAAACAGGGATTAGGGAGTGATCTCTTGAGCATCTAAACTAGCATAGCAAAAAGCAGGAACAAGCAGCTAGAGAACAGCCTGGCTGAGAAAACTTCCAATTGCAGCTGTGCATGAAGTTCACTGAGGCTACAGTTTGGATTCAAAGGGTGCTGCTTCTAAGTCTGTTCAATGCAATTCATTAACCATGTCACTGCTGAAAATCACAGCCTCACTTCTCCTTCCTTCCTTTCTTCCCTGTGTCATCAACAGCAATAACAAAGTCATGTGACAGACTGGAATTCTTACTGCATAGTTCTGATGAAAGTAAAAATAATGCTTTTTCTTTAAAGTCACACTACAGACCACCTTAAAAACTCCACTATCTTTCAAGTCACTCACTAAAGTAGCAGAGCTGAGTATGAAATAATGCAGTACCAGTCTAAGAATAAGCAACGTATTTTACTATAACAGCGCCTTTACACAGTCATTTAAGTTGTACTGGGAGGGATAACTGTCTTTCTGTAAAGATCATTTGGTAGAACTTCTAACAAACTTACTTCTGTTTAATTGGCTCACATACAACACTGTGTGCTGGCCAATCCTCCTTCTGACAATCCGCAGAGCAATAGTATATTTGCTTGCATTGTGAACATCTGAGGGATGCTAAAAAAAGCCAGAGAGAAATATCTATATCAGAAGAGACAACAGGTGTTATAATACAGACTTCATATGTTACTTAACTGCTTTACAAGACAGTTACACTACAGTTCTAAGAACACAGAACTAGGTATTTGTATTCACATGGAGCTATAGGACATTACTGACCCAAATATCCCAAATTC
Organism: Aegotheles bennettii; assembly: GCA_013398125.1. Lineage (NCBI taxonomy): Eukaryota > Metazoa > Chordata > Aves > Caprimulgiformes > Aegothelidae > Aegotheles > Aegotheles bennettii. The sequence continues at coordinate 381,996 of VZRW01001184.1, read as the reverse complement.
CTTCTGTATTTAAGAAGGGAAGAAAAAACCACAGCTTTTTTCATTAAGGAGATGCTCTCTTTTGTTCACCAGTTGCATAACTCCATCTATGTTCTGAACAGTCACTACAAGTGCATATGAAAGATAAAAATATACATCCATTTTAAGAGCTTTCTAAGCGAACCTTTTGATCTGGTTTCACTGATAACATACGATGCATCACAGACTACAGGACAGCAGGCACTTACCAGTCAGACCACAATAATGGCATGAGCTCTTTTGAGGAGGTGTTGATAAACTAAAGAGACTCTTGTCACAGCCGAGAGAGAAAACTTTTTTAAAGGAATCCTGCAATTTCTTTGGCGTCTCACGAATCAAACCAGAACGCGACATCTGTGGAAGAAAAAAATTTTAGGTGATTCTCACCAGAAAAAAAGCTGCCCATTAGGGTAGAAATATTCTAATATATCAAAATGTGACAACAAAAAGAGTCAAAATTTCAAAGTTCTAGAAAGAGCTAAATATACAGACCATTTCTGCTATCTAGAAACACTCAGAATATTCGGGACAATCAAGTGCAATAACTCACGGTAATTCCTTTATCATCTTCAGCTGTCAACAGCAAGTTCTCTCCACCAGCTATGCCTTCCATGGAACTTCCTAGAGGCAGAAGTATTTGCAAAGGGATCTGATTAACAACACTAATGCGTGTCTGCGTTATGGAGTACTCGCAGGAAGACACAAGGCTCCTATCTACTCCTACCATTCAGCTAGCATGTTTGAGCAAATGCTCAAATGCTACAGGACCATGACACACTCTCAAAGTCAATTATTATCACTCTGATACTACGTTTATTCGAACCTATCATCAGTGGTATTACTGAAGCAGCAGCTTCACTGCTCTGTGCTTATCACTCAATGTAAGTCTTAATGTCATTCATTCACAAATTTGTTTCAATTAAGGTTGTTCAGCAAGAAACAAACAAAAAAATTACATAGTTTCCAATATCCATTGGACAAAAATTCAGAATATGCAATTCTACAGCAGCTGAAAACAGCAGAAGTTTCTTTCCATACTGTTGAACATGTGGTCTATGTTAAGTTTATACTTACGCGTAGTTTTGCCACATCAACAAGTACTCAGGAACAATTCTGACTTTGCAATGAGTGCCTTACAAGCCTTGCGGTCTTCCCAGGGAGTTTATTATCAAGCTGCTCTTACATGACATCATTCAGCTAAGTCTGCATACCAATACTTGGAACTATGCTTTTGTAAGTGAACAACTCATTTACCTACAAAAAATTTGTTTCAGTTGCAGACTATGCATGCCATACTCAGTTTGTTCCACTCTGGCAGGCTTATTAGCCCAAGTTCTCCACTGAGCCAAGTAAAGTTTACACGGCCTTTTTTCCCCCAACCCAAAGCAAGTTTATCTCGTGAACATTGCCAAAACCAAAACTTCGCTGCACACCAAGCTATCTCAGATCCCCCAGACTCAAGTCTTTCCCACCCTCATTTGCAGTATGAGAACATGGATCAGACAGTACTGGGGCACTGATGAAGGCAAGAAACATTGCTAAAGGAACTTCAACTCCCACTGCGCATGTCTGTGCCAAATTCCCCCGTACTCCCAACTGTCCTCTTTTTTCAATTAGCTGAGACATTCCAGCCCACACAAGTTTCCATAATTAAGAGCTAACTGTATTTATAAGCCTTACTCATCCTGATTAAGTTTATCAACAATCAAGCATATACACAATTACAGAACAACAAAGTCAAGATACTTCTGTCAAGCTTTAGACAAAGTCTCACTTTTACTGCACTTGTGCCGCAGTTAAAACTTTCTGTACTGTTTCTACACTTGGCAAAAAATACCCTACACTGTTTGGTCACAAAACACTGATTTTTGTTAGGTATTTCAGAAAGTCAGCCTCAAAACTGAGAGCTTTTTAACAGAAAGTTGACACTTGTGGTTCTGCTGCTTTAACCTCCACCTACAACTTTATTACCTTTGTTCCTCATGTGAAGTGATTCCACCATCATGCAAATGTTCACAGAGCCAGAAGAAAGGTAGCTGTCGGACAGGTAATTACAAAAGCATGGATTCAAAGATTAATTCAGACAGCCACACGAATTAAATATTAAAATATTTTTAACTCATGTTCTGAAACTATATTTAAGCATCCATTTTGAAAGGCTAAGTCTCTACTATTTCTTTAATTTGTACAGTAAAAAGTAAAATACTTCCTGCATTTGAAGATCTCAACAACAAACACTCCAGATTAAAAATAAATTAGTCTTGTATGAGAGGGGAGCACTGTAGAGCATGAGCAGCTGTCACAAACCACACCTTAATCTTGCTGAACTCACGGGGGACCTGTGTCTGTTGAGGAGACCTCAGTCTAGTTTAGATAAATCCCTCCTCCACTGAAGCATGATCTGGACCCATCAGTTCCCAATGACAGGGAGTGCAGCCACCGGTGAAGGCCCAAAGCCCTGAACAAGTGGCACCTAAGGGGGCAGAACCATTGCCCAAGTGGAAATGACTGCACCAGGCTCTGCCAAAATTAGTATGGGCAGCTGCTTTCCCAATGTTAACACAAAATGTAATTATTTTAAATACAAAAATGCTCTCTTCCTATACGGGAGGAATCAAATTAAAATGACCTTGCAAATAAAGCAGTCATCTTCAGGCACTGGAACTGACACCGCCATCAACTCAATCAGAACCGAGCTTTCACAACCGCAACTGAGTAGCACCGGCACATGCTCTTCTAATTAACACCGAAGATCCCTACCTCCAGCCTCCAGCCAAGGCTCACTCCACGCAGGCCGGGGCCCGGAGCCCCTCCCTCCCGGGCAGGCTCCTCGACAGCTGGAGAGGAAGCACCGGCCCTGGGAGTAGAAAGAAGAGCTCCCTGCGCCCGCGTTCTGTGGAAACACCGCCCCCCCGCTCTGAGGGGATTCACTCCGCGGAGGAACTCTCTGACGGCTTCCGCTTTACCGCCCGCTCCGAGCTGAGCCGCGGTCACCTATTGGTCGTGGTGCCGAGGCTCCCCCGGGCCGGGCTGCCCCATTGGCTGGAGACCCTGTCTGTTGACCAGGGGTCCCACCTCCCTGTTCCCGCCACTGCTGGGGGCGCGTGCTGCTCTGCACCCGTCAAGGCTGCGGCCGCCATGTTGGGAGCCCCGGCCCCTGTCGCGGGGCGCGGGGGGGTGCGCTCCTGCCATAGGCAGCAGCCGCTGCCCGGTGAGCACGGCTGGGGGTTGAAAACTAAGATCTAAAAAAATCCTGGAAACTAAAAAAACCCAACCCTTTTATACAGCTTTCACTGCCTGCGCTGTAACATGTCGGTGTTCTGAAAGGCAAATTGCTGACTGTTCGTTGGTTCAGGCTGGCGCTTCTGTGCAGAGGGAGGGAGTGCAGGCTTCAGCCGTGCTGCATCTTCCACACATCACTCAGCTGTAACACAGACCACGTCGAGCTGTAAAGTTAACTGTTTCTTGCATTGTTCTCTTGAATATATATATACATATTTAGTCAGACGCCCTGCCCTCGCATCAGGCAACCAAACGAATGGCTGCTGAGCTCCCACCATGCACAGACACATTCCCGTTGTTCCTCCCCTCGGGTGCCATTTCCCATGTAAACACGCGACTCTACGGCTGCGCAGGGACTGAGTTCTGTTTGCATACCCCAACTTCAACTGCATACAAATATTCCATCCCGTTTGGGGTTTTTTTGTGACATTCATGTGTTGTAACCGTGGAAATCTTGAAATGTGTTAGAGTTGGATTTTCTTGTTCATAGCTAGGAATGGTTTCAATGAAAGTCACTTTGCAAATACTAGAGGAAGAGAACAAGGGGCTGCAGGATCGCTCGGCTGTGCTGGCACACGAGCAAGGAAGCCACTCACGAAGCAGGCAACCCGTGACCTGACTGATAAGTAACTGTAGAAGGAATCAAGCTGTTCTTTGGAGTAATCTGTATTTATGGAGAATGGCTGATCAAATTAAGGCATGAAAAAGAGGAAAAAAATATAACAGGGTATCTCTAACGTTACGCTGTCTTTTTGGATGTCTGTGTGGGATGGGTTAAGAGGACTATATGGAGCTCCAAGGGTTAAGACATGTAGATGCATCATTAAAATCCAATGACTCCATTCCCTTTTCTAGTACAGGTACACAGCTTGTTTATCTGTACATACCTATTCAGCATGTGTACATTGCAAATGTATTAACAATAGTTTTATGCCCTTTATGCATAAATTTGCACTTGGGACCTCATTCCCACTTTTTACTTCCTCCCATTCCATTATTTCTCACTACTCTCAGTTGCCTGGGCCAGGATACTTGACCAGTTCCAGAAAAGTTGAGTAAAAGCTTAGTAATACTGTGCCACCAGTGCTTTAACCATGGCTTTTTTACAGTGTTGGATGTGATGTTTAACATCTTTGTTGGCAACACAGACTGTGGGATCGGGTGCACCCTCAGCAAGTTTGCCAACACCACCAAGCTGTGTGGTGCAGTTGACACACTGGAGGGAAGGGATGGCATCCAGAGGGACCTTGACAGGCTGGAGAGGTGGGCACATGCAAACCACATGAAGTTCAACAAGGCCAAATGCAAAGTCCTGCACATGGGTCAGGGCAACGCCAAGCACAAATACAGGCTGGGCAGAGAATGGATTGAGAACAGCCCCAAGAAGGACTTGGGGGTGCTGGTTGATGACAAGCTCAACATGACCTGGCAACGTGCACTCGCAGCCTGGAAAGCCAACGCTATCCTGGGCTGCATCAAAAGAAGTGTGACCAGCAGCTCGGGGGAGGTGATTCTCCTCCTCTACTCCACTCTTGTGAGACCCAACCTGGAGTGCTGTGCCCAGTTCTGGGACGCCTAACACAATAAGGACATGGAGCTGTTGGAGTGAGTTATGTTAAAAATAAAAATTACTTAAACCTGATTTAAGGAATTTAGATTGTAATTTGATTTTAAATTTATTGATAAAGTTAGACCTAAACATTGTTCATACAAGGAAAAAGTGATTAATATAAATAATACTTATTGATAAAATATAACTAACAGTGGTTTTTATTTCTAAGGATAATTTTTAGAGATAGCATTAAGCAGAGAAAACAGAGGAGGTGACACACAAAAGAAACATCTCAAAGAAGTGAGTGACCATCTGTGTGTTAAAACTGGCCTAGCCAACCTTTTGGTTATTTTTATGGGTGACACTCAAGGCCGCCAGGATAATGAGCATAAACTTCATCCACTAAGACAGCCTGTTGAGATCAGCACTTTGGGGAGCGCCCGCAGGACCCTCTCCTGGTCCCTGGCACAGGCACCCTGCAGGCTGGCCGCTCCATCACTCGGGCAGCCAGGGCTGCAGCTCGGTGACCCAGCGAGGACCGCGGCTCCCGCCGCCACCAGGGGCCGCTGCAGCACCGCGATGCCGCCCCGCCCCGGGACCCCGACCGCCGGGAATGACCCCTGCGGGTGCGCGGCTGAAAGAACCTTAACGGGGAGCTCAGCCCGGACTAACACACACACACAGCGCCAGGCTGCTGCCCGGCGGGCAGAACGTCCGCTGCCTCTGCGCAGGGTCTATCACAGCACGGCCACCTACCTGCTCACGCTGAACTGGGGAATGAACACTGCACAAGTACCAGACACGATAAACGCTCACACAAACCCTCAGCTGAAACATCAGCAGGTGTGTGGGTGACCAGTGGCAGAGGAACCATGAGTTGCTTGCTCTGTGAAGAAGCAGTCTCACTTAAAATTAACCAGGAGTTAACAATAATGGAGGACTATGAACATTCAAAAGCACTTTTATTTTCCATGTGGTAGTCGAGCTGCCAAACTGGACATTCAAAGGGCACAGTTTTCTCAGTGGTCTGCAAATATGATCAAAATAGTTTTGTATTCCTATATTGCTCAAGAATACACACATTCATATTTTAACCAGCTATGATGTTTCAGAAGTTTATTTAAATAATTATTTGGGTAGCACTCTGCTTTTTAGAGGTACTGGAAATGTAAGAGTTTTTCTCGGTCTGGGCAATGCAATCTTTCTACTGTCAGGTGGTGGTGGCACGTAAGTCAAGCAGCCTTTAAGTAAATCACCTACATAAAGCTTAAACTGAGATGTGAGAAAGAGTGGTTTTAATAGGTGTTGTAATGTAGAGCAATTCACAGGCAATCTGATGCGATCTTAAGAACAACTGACATGTCCAAAGTATCCATACTTCAGCCAGTGAGAGAACTGGGCAGCCTAGCTCAGTGCGTACTCACTGGGTTCACAGGGTACCTTCAGCGTCCTATTATTTTTAACTGTATCAAAACTCTCTCAACACATGAAGGACTCGGAGATCATAGAACAGGGACGTTTCCTACCAACTGCAAACGATTCTCTCATTGTCATGTTCATCTGCAACAGTGCTTGGTAGCTGTAATGAGAGGGTGGACCCAGATAGGTGAATAAAGCATAACATTTGATATTTTATTTTCACAAAAAAATATGAAGCATGTACTATGGCAGGGCCAGGAGTTCTGTTTGGAAAATGGTACACCCTTCTGGCCTGGCTACACTCTTAATTTCTTTTCATTCTCGCATCTACTCTTCAAAGGGAAATGCTTTAGGTAGAAGCAATTCCACCTGCAAAAATTAAGATCCTCCCTGCTCCTGGATGTTTGTACAAAGAGAGAGAAAACCTCCTCTGAGGGAAAGCTTCTAAGCAGTGGTAATTAATAACGATCAGTGAGCAAAGAAAAAAATAATTCCAGGTTGTTCACATTCTGTTGTGTCTTGCTATGTGTTGTCTGATGATCCACTAAATTTATGTTATTTATGATAATCCTGTGGTGAGAACAGTTCAGTGGGAAGGGACCTACAACGATTATCTAGTCCAACCACCACATAGCATATCGTTGAGTTAGGTAATTGCATGAATTGTATCAAGTTGTGAGTTTATTAAGCTATTCATATACGAAAAGCATAATAGTAACATCAAAAGCATACTATTAACACGATGCTCATGTTGGATTACTATCTGTGGTACCTTGATTTACACAGCAGAAAGGTGAGTAACAGTAACCTGTAAAATCATGTACCATGTATATAGAATTTTTCCATGTCACCCTAAAGTATAAAGTACTATTTTCACTCTTGTCCAAAAAAGTCTTAATGCTCCATCTACCTGACCTTTCCAGCACATCAGATAAACAGTACATTTTGTTACAGATCAGTCAACTGAGTGATTTCAGTATGAGCATAACAAGGAAAAAACTAATCTGAGTTCACTTAAGACTCACCTTAGTTCACTAAGACACACCTAAGACACTTAAACATTATGTTAAGATATTAAGAAAGTATTTGTAGCACTTCACGCACATCGACATACAAAAACAGTTCTTGTTGCTTTTACAGCAACGACACAGTACAGACTTAATTAAAGCTTCATCTGACCTTTTTTTAATACTATGGCTGCAAAATCCTGCTGAAGACAAAGAATCATTATAGGTGGGTTTAATGTCCTGACAATTAACTCTTGCTGCTTCTCCTGTTTGTCAGCTTTAGAACTTTTTTTCTGCTCTCAGGGAATAAGAATTTTTATAACGTTTCATGCTTACAGTCCCCTGATGGAATTGTTACCCGTAAATTTGCCATCAGCATTCTATATGACACACATGAGAAAGGTTTAACATAACAGTGGAGGAGAACTGTTGCTCATAGGTCAGTAAGGCAGATGATGAATTCTAATTTAATACAAACTTTTTGCCAGAGAAAAAGGGGGGGGGGAACATGCTTTCTTTAAATCAGATTTGTATTTCATGTTTCAATAAATGCTGTTTTATGCCTTCTATTGTATCACCAAGTGTTGCAAATGCTATTTTATGCCTTCTATTTTATCAGCAGACATTGCAAATGCATTGCTAAAATACAGCAATTAGTATTTATTTCAACAGTGCTGCAAATAGTGGGAAATTTCCCTGTTAGATAAGCACACTGTACCTTTAAACTAGATGCAAACTAACGGTAAAATGCTTCAACTATGAACTGTATTTACCTGTGGAACAGACCACTGCCACTGACTTGGGAGACACTGTGTTGGTGCCTAAATTCAGACAAAAAAGGCATTACTTATGTGACTGAGAACATATGCACACACATACTAGAATTCCATACACATACTAGAATTTCCAATGTACTAGAATTAAAACTATCTCAAATCTGTAATAAAATATTAATTAAAATGAAGAAATATGATTTTCATAAGCACCCAGATAATTCAGGAAGAGTTTTGTCTGTTTCCGCTCAGCCTCTGACTTGGGCATTTCATAAGCTCCTAAAATACTGAATCATCTAAGCAGTATGCCTAGTTAGAAAAATGGAAGATATAAAATCCAGTTAACTTTCCAATACACATTAAAAACACAGACATACTGCATAAATCCAGTAGTGGGTCACCATGACTGTTAGGGGGGTGGAGAACAGACATATCAGGATGCTGAAAGAACTGGGTTTGTTCAGCCCTGAGAAGGATAAAGGTGAGAGAGGATAATAATTGCTGGGTACAACTACCTAATGGGGGGAGGAGCAGGGGCATAAATACAACTGAGCCAGATTCTCGTCAAAGGAGTGCAGAGCACAAGAGCCAATGCACACAGGCTGGAACATTGAAAACTCTAACTCTATAAGGAAAAAAGTCTTTTACCATGAGAAGGGTCAAATTGGAAGAGGCTGTCCAGGAAAGTTGTGGAATCTCCATCACTGGAGGTATTTAAAATTCAACTGGACAAGTTCCTGAGAAATCTGATCTAACCAGCATTATTTCCTAAGAATAAACAGACCTGCAATGGTGCTGCAAATGAAACTGCATGGCTGGAAGGAATACTGATGTCCTGAAACCCATTTGCTAACACATACCTGATAACAGTATACAGGAGACTGATAAACCGGTTGAGCTACCACCATAGGTGAACTGGAAACAGAGCACAACTTGAAAAGAAAAAAGTTCTAAGTCTTTATGCAGCAATTTCATAAGTTGCCACTCCTATTAAGAACAGTTCTGAAGCACTAAATTGCTGAACCACCTCCCTTCCCTTTTGAAAACAGATTTACCAAGTTTTAACTTAGATTATTCAAAGCCACTGTTTCTAAGGGTCCACATTAGAGATGAAACAAAAATCTTTGGCATATTTACTTAGTCCTTTCCAGAAAGCACTAGGCCATCGTTATCTAGGGATGCTAAGGCCACCCACTCTCCTGATCATAGGTACATTTTTGTAAACACTGAGATTGCCCTAAGTTGTCACTGATGTATTTCCTACCCCCTCCACAGCCCTAACCCATGAAGATGGGTTGGTAAAGGGAAGCCTTTTCTATTCCCTTCCTCACACCAGCCCCAGCATTCATCTGATTTGGCAGTGAGCCAGTTTAGAGAACCAAACCACCTAAAAACCTGTCTGGGTTTTATGGGGGCCCTGTTTAGGGTCAGAGAAACACCAGTGAAAGAAAGCGGGGGAGAAATATATGACCGTAGTAGAGGGCAACACAGCACTGTCAACCTCTAGTTCTGTTAAAGCTACTGTGTGCAACTCCCATATCATGAAATTCCCTCATTCCTGCAAATGTTTAGGAAAAAACAGCTCCAAAACTAATTCATTCTATACTATACAAAAATGCAGAGAGCAAAATGGAAAAAAAAAAGACCCAATCTGCACTGTTATATATGCACAAAACACACCAAAATCTATTAATATCTTTAATTTGTTTAATGTTTTCTGTAACATCAAATTTTCAGGTTTTTTCCCCCCCCTTAATTTTTTTATATAGGTGCTTTCCTAATGATGAAAATTAGGAGTAAGTATGTAATTGAAACCAGAAGAGGCAGCACTATTTGTTACCAGAAAGACAGACTGCTATTTGTTCAAAACACAGTGGATCTGAGCTAGGGCAGCAGAACCAAAGTTCTGTAGTAGAACACAAGTATTGTTTTTTTCTAAGAGGCAGGATTTGAGCAAGTTCTAGAGAACTATAGAGCATGAGGACTTTCTAAAATATGTGAACAGGTGTTTAAGCTTATCCTCTAAAGTTGAGGAGGCACTGTATCCTGCCTCTGTTAGAAGAGCAAACACCTTACAAGTTAAGGGAAGTGATTAAAACAGAGGTTAAATACCAAGAAAGATTCTACAGTGCCAAAATAAATAACATAAAAGAATCTATTACTGCTCTCATCTGTTTTGGGAAGGTTTGCTTTTATGCATTAGTAATTCTTCTGTGAGTTTTTCCCCCAATATATGAAGGGATTTTTCACTCATTTTTAGAGGTGGTATGTACAGCCGCCGTGAATGCTGCTTTTACAGAATTGTAAGGATGCATCCTCTATGTAGGTCCTGTGCCTTATGCAGATCCTATCAGGCTTGCAATCCTCTGTCTTCTAAAAAACCTAAAGTGATTGACAGCTTCCTTACTTCCCAAGAAATTCTGTCCGAGTTCCCCAAGCCTACTAAAGCCAAACAATTAATATATTGAATTATCTTCCTCCTAAAACCAGCAGCAGCATTCTTGAAAAAAAAGAGTATGTGAATGACTATAAAATTACCCAAATTCACTTTTGCTTTCTGTTGATCTAGTATTATGTTCTCTTTCCATCCTCGGCATAGTAGTTTGCACCCAAAAACACCTCACTCATGGAGAAATAATAAATGGAGCCAATCAAAGATCATAAGCAACTCCTTAGTAAAACAAAACTTCTGGGTAAGGCCCACACTGATTCTGAACTAGTCTGTCCAATAGGTCACACCAAAGCAAAAATCCCCTGCAGAAGAACAATAAACTTAAGTAATATTTAAGAAAACCACAAAATAAACAGACTAATACAAGGAAGCCATTTAAACATCAAACACGACGCAGAGCCAAAGCAGGAGGATTTGAAAACACACTCATCCTGGTCCACACAAAAACATATATACAAAAATAAACTACTCACTGGCCATGGCTGTGGAACAGAAGCAACTTCAGGTGTACTAAAATAAGCCACTCCATTATGGTAAATATAAGGGCATCCGCTTGAAGTAGTTAAGTACATTGTACCAGCTTCTGGTATTACAGTAGAACCTGCAATTAATATTTAAAGTTTACTTACCAGTAAATTTTATTTTTTTAGATGTGTAGTCATGAAAAAAAAGAAAAGATAACTTCTGATCTTCAGAGAACCAAAGCACTCACAAGAACTTGGGGCAGTGTGCCTAGCACCATCGCAATTCCCTCTCAAACACAAAATCATGAAAGCAGATGGTCACAGGATATCCCAGAAGCAGATGGGAAGGGGTAAAGAAAATGACATGTATATAAATTACTAAACACAGATAGCTCCAGTTACCAGCAAATACATATATATTTTAATCTTCAAACGTCCAAAGGTAACTTCATATTGTAGGAGATTTTCATTGGTAACCTCCACATTTTCCTAATTAGCCGAAATAGGATCCAAGCACTAAAAATAACAGAATTATTTCATTACAAGATGCAGTCTGTTTTCTCAACACACAAAAACCATGTTTCTGTGATGGGACATCACCTAGCAAAAGTGAAAACTGGCATCCAGATGTCAGCTACAGGGACACTTCACAAAAATGCTGCTGCTACGATTGGAGGCTACAAATGAGCATGGTCTGATCCCAAAGCAGAGTTCCATCTACACAGGCTTCACGGGTACAGACAGCAAGCATTACTAAAATAAAGGGTTATCTATCCCTAGGCAGAGGTTGTTATCTCTTTCAAAGACTGCGCCTTTGAGTTCACCTAGGCTCTATTTCTGTTTGCATTCTGGGGGAGGTGGGACAGGACTTCACGTTTCCCTAGAACTTTATGTCAAACATGAAGACAAGTTTCAGTTCCAAATATAAAAGACTAGGAAAGAAGGGAAACTAATTCTGTCACTGAAATCTTGAAATCACATTAAGCAGCAATATGGCATGGAAAAAAACCCAGGAAGAACACAGTATAAAGAAGATCACTGAGCAAGTTTTAGTTTTTCATATCTCTTGTAAAGTTAAGTACCATGAGGAAACGCCATTTCATGGACAGACACAACACTGAAGACGTTACTAGAATGCTAAGTGGAGGACCAAGAAGGGTCCCACAGTGACTAAAGAGCTTTTATCGATGGTAAGAGTTTGACTAACTTCCAGAAAAGCCTAAAGACACATGGATACAATAAAGCTGAAATACCATCCATAGACAGGCCAGCCTAAGACAGTTGCTAGCAGTGTGTTAAACAGACCTCTGAAAAATCAAAGGCTATTTTAGCTCCAATAAGCAATCTAGAATAGTAGTTACTGATATCTGAAATGAAGAGACCAACAGGACCCCATGGCCAACGATCCTGTCCATTTCTCTAACTACCAAGTACATTGCACAGAACTTTCTGCTGTTGTTCAATATGTCTCTTGCAAAGGAAAAGGAAATGTTCTCCATCAAACCCAGCAAACTCACTGTGACAGAAAAATAAAACAACTTGTGGGAGGTATAGCTATCCAAAATTCTTCCAGGCCACAACAATTTGTCATTCTGCTTCCAGTTGTTCAGGTTTAGTTTCTACTTTTCAGTTTCTAGAATGCCCAATTTCACAATACTTGATGCTGGGGAAAAGCAAACAGAGCTGTCCTCCCAGTGTGTTCAAAGCTCTTAGCACAAATGGTCCTGTGATGACAGAAGAGCTAAAAATTGTTTTGCTTAATAGTAGGGAAGACAGGTACAGATTACAGGTGGGCTGGAGAAGACAGCAATAAATGGGCTCTCTCTTCAGTTCTGCTAAATATAACAGAACCACAGCCCTGCGGTGATACTGCAAGTCTAGGTTTTATGGCTTTGTGAACCTCTAGGTGAGCTGCAGTAAGATACAGCATCCTGGCGTCTAAGGTTGGTAGGCTGAGCATGAGAGCACACACACCAAAATCAGATCCTGAGATATGTCCTTAGATGTCAATGACCCTGTATCACAGATCTATCCTAGGCCTGGGAAGAAGTGGCAGAGTCAAACAGGGACACAAACAGATCTCAAAAGGACATGGCAGCTCTCTCCAAAAAATATTCCTGAGGTTTTCCTTTGTTCCCCCAGGTCTCAGAATTAAAGGGATATGTCCCCCTTCTATGAATATACATTCAGCACAAGAGTCGGAGGAAGGAAGCACCACAAGCCAGGCAATGCAACTGAGGAAGTCCAAGTCAAAGATGGAAAGGGAAATAAAACACAGAAAAAAAAAAAGCATATAATCCCTTGATGACTGAGCAAAGATCATGCTGAATAATTTCTAAAGCAAAGAAACTAATACAATTAGAACAAGGTACTCCATTTCCCCTGGGCAAACACTATTCTATACACTTACAAAGGAGAAGGGCATACCAATGTACAAGAGGAGGAAGAATGAGGAATTTCCTCTCTGCAGAAAGTATGTCTGCACCAACAGTGTTAGTATACATATGAACTACTTCTAGTCAATAACATGGCAGTAACAGCTAAGAAAAGCCTTAGAATTAGATTAAAATTCTTCTGTATTGTTCCCAGCTGGAAGACGAGCAAAAGTTTTGGTGTTTTTGTCTCCCCCAAAAGAACATCATAACAGTACACTTGTGAAAGATAAAGAAGTCATCTGACAAAAACACCTTATCAATACTCCTCTTGTGTAAGTGTTCAGTCTAAATAGTTCTTTGCCAGAGAAGGAACATACAGCATTCATTCCATTATCTTACAGCAAAGAACTCTTAAGAACTGAATGGTGGTTGCAACCACCTTATGGTTTCTACCAAAGAAAGCAAAATGCAACAGTGCTGATGGGTTGTGCTGATATAAGTAAATAAATTGGTAACAACCCAACCAACCAGCACAGCCTGCTTTATCCTGTATAATCTGTGAGGACAGCCTAAGTGTTTAGATTTAAGGTTCTGCCTGGAAGAAAAGTATATTCCCAGACAATGTTTTTCAAGAAAGAAAATAAACATCCTATTAAAAGAGATAAAAGAACCAAAGATCATCAGTCTGTTTATTTGGACATTTCCACTGGCATGTGTTTAGTTCCACTGCAAATCATTCTGAGCATGTTCCATATACAGCATTAATGCAGCGCAAGACCAGGCAAATCTTGGTTGAAAACTTACACTCATGACACTTGCATAATATACAAATGTAAGTAAAAATACATACGAGGACTCCGTATTTGTTCTTTTCTTATTGCTGGACCAATATTCAGTTTCATATCCTTATAATCAAGCTTTTTAGCCTATAATTAAAGAAAAAAAAAAAAGAAAGAAATTCAGTATGTGTATTTTCTACACAGATCTAGGCATCCAAGAAACTAAACTCAGAAGCAGACAAGGCACTTAGCGAGTTTCAACCTCCCTTGCTTCTTATTTACAGTGTATCTCAAAAAACCCAAAAGCTATACTGTTTTCTTTTCTACCCTAACCTTAGACTTCACATACATAAAATTAATCATTAGAAATTTCAAGTATTACTTACTCCTCATGAAGCCTCTTAACTAAAAATTGATACCTATAACTGTCAGCAGATTTTTTTAGTTTTACTTTTCTTGTGTATTTACTGCTTTTACGCACATGTGTACACTAACAGACAGTTTAAAATACAAATATTAGATTTCTTTTTTTCATGATCATGACATTATTTTACAAAAGATGAAAGTCTACAAAAATGTCCAGATTATAAGGACTCGATGTAAAAAAATCCCTGTGTTCACTCAGGACTGCCTTAAAACTTCCTTACATCCAAGGCTACCAAAACATAAAACCACACTAAACAAGATACCCTAGGTAAGGCTAAACTACTGCAGAAGAATTGTTTAATTAAAAAGTGCTCGGTACAGACAAGTAAAGCTACATTCTCTTCCAGCTGTTTTGCTTAGAACAGAAAGTGAGCATCAGGTCCATCAGGTAAATGAAAACCTTGCTTTTGTTTTTAAATTGACATTGAACTCACTACTTGTTAATACTATGGAAAGGAATAGGCTAAATTAACAATAATTTTTTTGAGTTGACAGCATCTCTTCAATGCTGCTTTGCAAAACCTAAAAGGGTTCTGAAGGCCTGCTTCCCTGAACAGTAACGTAGGAGAGAACGCACACTGAACACTACCACATTACAGCACAAAGTTCTGTTTTCAGAGCTGTAACTTCTCCAGTGAGGAGATAATTACTTCTTAAAGAGGAACATATAAAGACAGTTCTAAATCACATTCAACAGAAGGACAACAGTTAGGTTTAAAAAACCCAAACAATAAACTAAAACAAACTGAAGAGCTAACATACAGATGAAAAGCTAACCGTGTCTCACGGGAGGTTCTACAAGGAACATCAAAACAGTAACAAAACTAAGAGAAGCCATAGCTACATGACATAAAATGAGCTTCGTTGTTTAAGACTTCAAGTGAACCCAATTATCCCTGAAAAGAATTACATCAGCTCTGACAAACAGGTCAGAATAAAAGACAGCAGTTATCTTCCACAACTCCCCATAAAATCTTGACAGCAATGGATTTTCTAGTAAAGCTCATAAAAGCAATCGTGAAGGATAGAGTCTTTATAGCTCTATATGTACTACAGACCACATACAGAATAAGAAAGTAAACACTATACAGCAAAGTGGAGAGCTGTACTATGAACTGGAAACTCTACTCCCTGGTTCCAGAATATCTCAGTATAGATCTTGGCTGAGAGGGATCTAAGCCATCTTCTTAACTACACAGACCAAACTTAACAGATCTCCAAAAGCAAGTTGGCAAACAGAAGAGGACCAGACAACCACAGCTACTTAGTGTCTAACATTAAATGAAGTACTTCACTTAAGAGGTAATCATAATGGGGACTATCACTTACCTCTTGTAAAATCTTCTGTGCATCTTCTACGGTTTCAAAAGTAATGAAGCCATACCTAAATAAACATTACAGAAGCTAAGCCTCTGAAGTTCACATTTACATACATTGCACATTATTACTTCATATATAGCAGAAATTACATTAAAAGGTAAACTAATGGGAAAAATCAATCATAGAAATAAAGACTGCTGTAATAGCTGTAATCTTATTTTCACATCCTTGTTATATCTACTTACTAATATATTTAAATATGTGGTCATACATTACTGTTTCTGTGCAGTGAATGAGTAGCACACGTAGAAAGCCATGCAAAATTCTCTGTATTGTTCTTGTTACTCAGAATACGTTTTTAGTTCCCTCATTTCTGTTAAACAAAGAGATTTTGATCTGAAGCTCTCACTCATTAGGGGTGCCCAAGATAAGACATTTGGGATGCTGGGGGTTTTTTATACTGTACTTCATAGCAGTGCTCCCACCTACTTCAGCAACAACTGTGAATGCTCCACACTTCCACAAGCACTATCCAGTATATTAAATTGAGTTCTCAGAAAAAGCATCAATGCTGAAATAGTGTTTATCTGTGAGTTATTCTTGTCATTCTTGACATGACTAACATTAAACAAGAGTTCTGTGGTGATCAAGGATGAAGTATTCTCGTACTTTGTGACACTGTATGTCTCTTTCTTTCACCATACCATTTCTAACTGCTGCAACAAATCAGACAGGCTTTCTACACAGAAATCCTGATGTACCAAAACTCAGCTCATTCCCATAGAAATATAGGGCACTGCCTGTGCAAAAGTATCTTATCTTACAATTAAAGTTTGCCCCACAACACATATATACTAAGAAATGGATTTCTTTATTAAATTAACTTCAACTTCCTGAATTTCGACAATTTTTTTTAAAATCTTAGTTTTGTATGCATAATTTCTTTGGTTCATGGCTCATTTCTCATGGTCAGATTTCAGAAGACACCAAGAAGGTGTCATTCCACCCAGCAGATCAAATCTCACAATACAACATACCATTCTCTGTGGGCACTCTATTTGAGTACCAAGGTTCAGTAAGTCTCTGATCAACTGTACTTTCAAATCTGTGTCTTTTCCTGTATTGCCTTCTCTAAATAAATTTGGAAATATTTTCAAGTCAATGAACACAAATTATTTTCCTAGCTTGGGACCTCACCTACACAGACTTTTCATTCTATGTGCTATCTGGACAATAAACTATCAGTCATAATTGCACAAATCTGGAAGTTTCTTAAATCACTTGTCAATGAGAAGCAATGAAGCCTGTGCTTGGATCTCAGCAGAAATCCCAACACCACTGAAAGTAATTATCTTCCAACACATTTACTGAGACACATATGTTGGCAATCACTACTGCACAGTAACTGGATATTCTGGGGTTATTGTATTATGTGGACACACGTCCTGCAAGTCTCAGATACCCTTTTACTAAATTCCAGGAAGTAAGAGGTTTGGTGGCTGACCTAGGACCAAGTCAAACATACCATGCAGGTGTTTACTCTATGCTAAGACCTGCAGCTCAGTGTGTAGTTTGCTGATACAGGTTAAGTGCTGACAGCGTTAAAGTGATGAGATTTGGACACCATGTGCTTACTGCTCAGAAGAGAACTGACCAAAGTGAACTTTACCGGTACAAATTCTGATACACATTCCTTTTTGTCTCAGCCGTACTGCCACGTCTCTGTAGCTGTACAGCTCCCCACCTTATTTCCTTCACTATCCTTTGGGTTCTAGCAATAACTTTACTACCCAGTGTTCATCTTTCTCCAGATTTGCTCTTTGGCATTTCTTATTGTTGTCTTAGCCCCCTTTTCTGCAATTATAACTCACTGTTAGATTTGTCCCCTATGTTCTTGTTCCAAAAATCTTCACACTAGATCTCAATTATTGCCACACACTTCAGCACAACCAGGTGTATCCCACCTCTTCCTTCATTCCTAGGCTCCTTTCCCCACTGGCTTTGAGTAGTAGAAATATATATGTTTAATAATCAAATTACCTGTCTAGGATAATTATTGTCATAAATTTATTTAAATTATTATTGTCATTAAAAAACCTGAAAGGACTACTGACTTTTTCCTAGTTGCACACAGCTTCATCTTATACTACAATAGCATGACTATAGTTTTAGTTAAGCAAATTACAGAGACATTTATGTGTAGATGTTAAAATGCATGAGCAGATTTTTGCATACATGGAATAACTGAGAACATCAATGAGATAAAATTAATAATATTCTAAGTTATGAAAATCATAATAAAATTTATTATGGTCAGTCAGCTTTTTAATATTTGCAATTCCCATAACATGCTTATTCTACTATATGAACCTCTTTGATACTCCAGCTCTGTCATTTACTATCTTCACTTCTTTCACGCTGCCATACTGAGCAAAAAACTTCCTCAGATCATTTTCGTTAGTCTAGTAGAGTAGATAGAGAAAAAAAAATGAGCTGGTTTGCATAGTTATTCAATGAATATTCACCGTTAAGACTTTTAATGGATATACTTTGGATAAAGTTTGCTACAAACTAATTATATCCCTGGGGACAAAGAGGAAAGAATGATCATATATGCACCTCTCAGCAAGAGAACAGCACCACTGTTTAATTGCTGCGTTTTCACATTCAGCAATAATGCTAGAAAGCCACTAAAACATTAAAATTCCTCTTTTAGTAGATTTACATAACAACTGCCTCTATACAGGTAAGACCACTGAAGTACATTTACCAGATCTGAATCTTAGTTTCTGTAAGTTATGTACTAGAGCACCGTTTACAGTGTGGAACATCACTGCAATGTTTTCAAACTTCAGAACAGCAGAGTCTGTAGGCTTCCACTAAGGGTTTGCATAGGTCACATGAAAAAAACTCCCACTAAACCACAGTGACTTAAGTGGTCAAATCCATCTAAAGCACCATGACCCCTCTTTCTAAAGTATATTTAATACAAGACTCTGCAAATATGCATAGGCATACCATAGGAACTCCCCATTATAAATTAAGTAGGAAAAGGTCCTTTTAATGGAGAATAGTCTAAATCCACTTGGAGGAAACTGTTCCCTACTGAGTATGCATGGAGGAAGACAAGTTCCTAATGTAAACGCACACCTAAGCTATGTGAACACTTGTCTACCTTCTAAGAAAGAGTTTTCTTTTGCAACTTAAGCATGTACTAAATATATGCTTAACACCACATTTCTACATGGTCCTTAGTTACTAACACTGTAGCTAACGGTGGAAGCATGCCTATATGCATGGATCTCTACATGCTTCAAGCAATTCCTATATTCATCTATACGTTTTGTTATTTTAAGGGAGTGCATCAGAAAGACTGTTTTACCTCTAAGTGAATGAGTTTTGCTTTTAACTGGATGTATACAATTTAGTAAATCCTCTCCTCACATCAAAGGCTATTCTGCCTCATTTAAGTTTGAAAAGCAACTTTCATAACTGGAAAGAATATGAAGTTAAAGCCTTTTTTGAATAATTCTACCCTCAAGACACATTTTACAAGAAGAAATGATGTGCCTGCTACAATGTCTAAGTCCAGCAGACAGCAATGATGGTAGATGACTACTTTATCTCCCTCACTAATTCAAGTATTCAGGCATTAAAGCATCAGAAAACACTCAGTTGCTCTGAAAGTGTGAGGAGTAACAACAGATACAAGTGCACTGAACAGGCATGAAATACTTCGCTGTTTTATTAAAGCTCAGTAATTGTGTCCTCTCCTTGGAAACTGCCTCCACCAATTCTTGAGTAACTACCCACCATAACAGATTAGAAAAATTCTGACTGGAGTCCAGAACCACCCTCTGATCATGCTTTGCATCTAAACAGAAGTGTGAAAGCCTGTGTATGTAGGAAAACAGATTCAGGCAAACAACCGACAGGTTATATAAAACAATTCTACAGTATATGCTCAAGTGTTCTCACATTCTTGAGGAATGAAGAGCACATACCAAGTATGAAAGACTCACAGTGGAGATGTTCCTTTCCCTTAAAATTTTCTGCAATGAGCACCAAAACATATCTGCTCAGAAATGATAGGCCTATAGACAAAATTTCCCTTTTCTGGAAGATTGTTTCCTTTAAGCTCTGTATGTTACATGTAGCTCAGCTGCTTCACAAAGCTGAGAAGAAGAATCTACAACAAGATAGTTGAAGGCCAAAACATGCCAAGAAACAACCAAAGAGCCCTTATGGTTGATCTGTGCTGGAAGTGCCATTCAATACCTCAAGGACACGAAGCATGGCTACACAAGACTATAAACGTGGAAAGCCAAAGGTTTATCTGTGGAACAGTGTATTAAAGGGGAGGAAGAAGGAAACACTGTGCTAAGACTCACAGTGAAATTTGCAAGTATCTGGAAAAACACAGTGTCCAGAAGCTTGCCAGAAGCATATTTGGGACTTGATTTTTCCTGCTCATGACAGAACAAAGGCACTTGTCAGATTCTTAAGAAAGGCTAATGTTAAGCCTTTACCTAAGTCAAAGGTACATGGCACACAGCACTGAAGAAAGCTCTTTGAAAAGAAAATTCTGAAGAATTAGTACATCAAATGCTTCTAGCAGCTGTACAGAATCAACTTTGTAGTAGTTATGTAAATCAAGGCTTAAAGCTTTACTCTCTAATGTTGATTTGAACATCATAGTGAAGGACACTCATCACCTAATCAAACACACATATGATTATGTCTCACATTTTTTTCCTATTGATTTTTATAGGGTTATAAATTATCATCCAGTAGTAAAATTAGAAAAAAAATACCTTAAAATCAATTCCTCCTACAAAGATGCAATTTGGAGTAACTGTTCCAAATCTTGGAGCACTGGTAAGATTATTTAAACCCACCGGTGACACAGTGTTGGGAAATGAAGGTTCTGTTTGCATCTGTTTCGTAGTCTGATAATTGAAAGAAAATATTTGCAAGTATTTTCAATATCTTACATGTTATAAACTATTAAATAAAAAAATTCTCAACAGAAAATACATACAGACTATTTTGGGACACACAGCAAATGCTGAACAACTGAAGATTAACCATGTATTTTTTATTCAGAATGCAGCTCAGCCAAGTATTTAAACCTAAGCTTAGTTTTAAGCAATTCAGTAACTTGGTGAATACACTATGGTCTGAAGTTTGACTTATTTTAACACCTTTCTGAAGTAAGTTATGAATTCAATTTTAGAGATTAATTTATACCTATTAGAAGCTCCTTAGTTTAAGCCTATATAGAAAGGACCTTTTCAACTCAACCTGCACTTACACACGTCCAAAACTCTGCTCTCTGCAACAGCTTCTGCTTGATTTTCCAAGTGCCAAGCACCCGTAATTCCACCACATAAAATCAACAAGCTCACTATAACTGATAAGAACAGCACTTGAAGACAAGTCTTTTAATTCAACACACTCTTGCCCTACAGAGTCCACAGTGATTCAAACAGAAATTCTCTCAACGAAAGAAGAACCAGATTGCTCATGCTCCAGTAAAAGAAAGGAATGTAGTACAGTGGAAACTTCATGGAAACCATGTAGTGAAGTGTGTCTGATGTTTTAACCTCCACCGTGCCTACACCTGTGAATTGTGAAACAATACAGACTTGCATTTCATTAGAAAACCTTTTCAGAACAAATTAATACTGCCTTACGTAGCCAGCCCTAACTGTGAGATGACAGCTGTAAATCAGTCACTAACTTCTCTAACAGGAATTGCAGTAGGGGCTTCAAGACCATTTTTGCCATGGTTTTCGTTTTAGTTTGTTTTTTTTTTTTCCCCACAACTAAAGTTTACTGAAACAAATCCTGGGCTTTCGCCAGTACCACTAAGGAAGGAGCCCAAAGTGAAAGACAAGCAGCTGCCACAGGCAAGCAACTAATAGTAACAAGAGTACTGAAAACTAGATGGAGGAATCTAGGGGTCCCAGCCTCCAACCTCTGTTTTGAATGGATTTCAAGAGAAATGGTTTTTTTCTTCCCATTGCACAACCTATACAAATTTGTAGTGAGGACCTACAAAACAGATGCAAGCATATTAAAAAAAAAAAAGAAAGCTACTGCATCTAGTACAAAGTTCTTTCACTTCTTGCAGTATCCGTGTCTTCCAAGTCTCAAAAACTAGAGCAGAAAGTGCTCTTGAACAGTTCTCCTCACAGAATCCCCCTTGCATTTACACTCTCTGTTCGACTTTCTGATTTTTGCCTCTCCCACTTACTCACTGGACAGTATTTTATCCACGAGGACAGCATCTTCTTATCTCTGCCTTTAAGCATTCCTGGATAAACCCAAATTCCTTATCTTTTGGAGGACACATAAAAAAATTAAGGTTAGAGTGCGGTGAGAAATGGAAGATAAATAATGAAGAAAAATATTAAGAAAAAAGTTGTCTTTTTGTTTTCCCTGAAAACCCTTCTAGGATTATTTGCTGTTTCCTTAGCTACCTGAGAACCAATACTATTAATTCTGAGTAATAGGTTAATGCCATTGTTTTGGATACCTTAAAGACAATAAACCCATCTTAAACCATGCCTTTTTAGTTTCAGGAAAGACAAAAATTCTTTCTAAATTTACTAAAACATACATTTGGGTCTGAGGGTTAACCTTATCTATTCAGGAGAAAGTATGCATTCCTCCCACTGGGAGTACTTCCCTAGAGCAGTGCCTGAAAAAAAAAAAATCCCAACACTTGCAGGCTAAAAATAACAGTAATCCCTACAGTTCCAAAGGCTTTAGAAGGAGGAGTCTTTTGCCGAGAACAAATTTTTAAGGATGATAAACCAGGTTACTTTCTTCATCTCTCACAAATACAATATTCTACTTGTAGATCACCTGGCAATTGTGTACAGCACTAAAATATCTGAATTTAACTATAAATGAACAATTAACAGCTGACACCACAGCCAAAATGTATTCCTTACTTCAAATGTCTCAAATTTAATTTTCTCCATGTGAGTTTTAAGGCTTTTAAGTCTTATTAAAAAAAACCCACCACCAAAACCCCAAACAGAAGAGATGAGGAATTAAACACATCACTTGTGAACTCCCAGTGCAGTAAACCCCAAGGAATTTTAAAACATTCCAGCCTGTGTTCCGATGGGTACCTCAGCACCCTTTCCCCTCTGTAACACCAGTGAGGCAGCCAGGGGACAGCACTGAAACCGGCACCAACAGCACATCAATTGTCCAGTTCTACAGGGTTTTAACTCATTTTTTTTTTCCTAAACAGCATGGATACATACGGATCAGTGTATTTTATGGGTTATTTAGTGCATTTGACAACTGCTCTTCACCAGAATTGATAATTTTTCATTTTTATGTTGAACACATCCACAGTCAAACAACCAAACACCACCAAGGCCTGGTGACCAACCCCACCGTACCCCGTAACACCCTCCCGCGCAGTCCGCAGCCGCGGTGTCACACACCGGACACCCCTTCCCCAGGCTCCGGTACCGCTGTGCGGCGAGGCCGGGCCAGCGCCTCACCAGAGCCCGAGCCCCCCGAGCCCCGCACCACGGGAAAATGGCGGCGGGGGGGCACGGGACAGGGCCGCAGCCGCCGCCCCGGCCAGAGCCGCTCTGCCGGGAAGGCCGCGCTCCCGGCCC
>VZRW01001184.1:323690-358047 GCA_013398125.1 Aegotheles bennettii | reverse complement strand
GGGGGCTGCCGGCCCCTCACACCCCGAGAGCGGGCCCGCCGCTGGCCTCGGGGCCGGTTCTGTGCCCCGAGCCCCGCTGCTCCCCACCGGCCCGCCCTGCTGCCTGTGCCCGCTTCCCATCCTGCAGGCATCGTGTCACCGGCGAGCCCCCGCTGAGGGCTGGCAGCTGTACGGCTGGAAGAGAAAGTTCCCGTCGCTGCCCCCATGAAGGGCTCCGCGAAGCAGAATGGATGCTCTACACCTTGAGCCTTAAACCAGAACAATGAAGACGCCAAGAGCTCTTATGCATGCAAGGAGTTTGAGGGGGCCGCCTGAGAGAGTTGAAGTGCTTAGATGGTGGTCACCTAAGGGGTGCCAACGAATAAAAAAATTATGGTCAGTGCCGTGGGAAAAACACAGAAGGAAATTACTTGTTTCTGGGAAGTTTTTCATTTATTCAAACAAGTGTGTATTTCTCTGATACGACATTTCCATCCCACAGGCCCTTTCCCAGGTCAGCTGGGCACATCTCCCATCTAGATGAGCCGTGACTCTTCTCCCCACCCCACTTTCCACCATTCTCTCTGCCCTTTGTCTCTACCTCCTACTTTGTTTCTGGTTGCCCCAACTATACTCTCGCTTGCTTCCTCTTGTCTCTGTTGTCCCTCTTTCCTCACCACAATGGCTGCATGGGTATCCTCCACCCCTTCTACCCCTGCAGCCATCACAGGGTACACTGCAGGACTCGAGAGTAGTACTGGGGTCACTGGGATGGTAGAAAGGGGCTTTAGGGGGTACTGGGTTCACTGGAAAATTACCAGACTCCTAATTTATTTTACCTTAGTGTGACAGCCTTGACTGGCTTTTCCTCTCATTTTTCGCTACTGTGTTTCTTTTAGCCAAGCAAAAATTTAGTGCTTATCCTGGCTTTGATAAATTTTAGGTTTTAAATACTCTTTTGCAGTTGTCATAATAAAACATTTTACGTGTTTCACTGAACTGAATATAAAATTCTGCAGACAGAAATAAATGAGTACAAAAGACTATAAACAATTGACACATATTATGAAACATGAGTGGGGAAAATACTTGCAAGAAAGATGAAGTATGAGGCTTTGCTTGCTCTGGAAGTGTAAAGCTACATGGATATAAGTGCAATTTAATAACACCTATACGCTGCCATGATGTTAAAGGGGTCTTCTTAAAAGGTAAGGAGGCTCTTCCTTTCCCAGTTAATTTAATTTAAAGCTGCTAAAGCCCTCTTTCCACAGATCATCTGTTCTCAGTAGAAGTAAAAAGGTCAAGAAGGTTCCCATTTTCTCCATCATCTTCTATGTACAAAACACCTCAGATGTGGTAACGGCTCTGTCCACAGTCAAGAACATGGAGTTGTTACACCAGGTCTGCATTCAGAAGATAACTAGTGCACTGAAGATAAAAGCAAATGTACATGATCACCACTCTAGCTTTTATTAGATGTGATCTCAGAGCATTAATAGCACCAAATTCAACAATAAAGTTGTATATTAAAAAAAAAACATGTACCGTTCAAAGTCAACCACTCCAGCCAGAAGAAACCACAATCTTCAGCTATAATTTTTGAGAGCTTTCCACCTCCTGCAAGCAGCTTTTTACAAACTTCACTTCCTCTTCTATTCTCTGCTCCCTCACCAGTTATCTGGAGTACTCTCAAAGGTAAGTGATCCTGAGAAAACATCCAACACGTAGTTAACTAAAAGCTAAAAGTAGAAGCCAAGGAGGAAACACCTGCACACTTCAGAAAACTGAAGAGTGTCATCTGTAAGAAACATAAATAATTAATTTCCAATTTTCTCTCCCACTTAATTTTAGCTTTAAGAGAAGTATCTGTGAGAGAAAGTTAAACTGATGTCTAAAAGAACAGTGACCTGACAAAGCACAACTGAATTTTTAGCATGGTCCTTTAGAAATTCAACACTGCACACTCAGATCTAGGATAGAAGATATTTTTTAGGCCATATCTGTGGCTAATTTGAAAAGAAACTCCCTGTTAAACTGTAAGGTTAGGGAGGGCAGCAATTGAGATTTGTTTTCCTGCCACTGCTGACCAGTGTTTCTCTCAAGACAAGGTGAGGAAAGTGCTACAGGAGCAGCAACAATGACAACTTTCACCGTTATGTCCTTCCATTGCTTATTCCTTCTACCAGCTCCCCTTCCTAACACACCTTGTATTACAGCACGCTTACAGGTGACTGTTGTAGGTGCTCCCAACTCACTCAGACTATGTACACTGTCCATGAAGTTTTCATACAGGGAGAGCTCTACGTTCCCTTAAACCAGAAAGCATAATTCCACAAGCCATCCCTGAGGAGATAAATATGAGCAGCCGTGCATCAGGTATAAATACAAATGCAGCTGCTCTCGGGAGCTGGAAGAAACAGAAAGGTTTTCTTCTGCTCAACAAGCACTGCAGAACACATGAGCACAGCCTCAGAATTCATCCCTCCCTCAGGTAGAGCTCAGATCAAGACAAATTTTCACAGCTGAAGGTTCTGTCAGCTCTTGAGACTTGATGATTTGGCACATTGGTCTCACTAAAGCAATGCAGATTTTAAGCACAACGAAAATGCATCAGGTCTAGACTTGATGTGGCACAGTTGTTTAAAAACAAACTATGGTTTGCAGACATTGTTATTGACCTGCTGTCAAGTGACCATTACACAAATGAACAGGAAGTGCCCTCCTGTGATGGGAGGTGGTAAGTAAGGGTTCTGGGGTCATCCCCATTTCCCACCCCACCCCTTCCCCCGTGCAAGTTTGGTTCTATAATTGTTCTTGTATTACGGAAGACCCAGAAACAGAGTGATCTGCAGCATAGATGGAAGATTACCTAGAGGAAGAAAAGCACCAAAACTTTCAGGCTCTGAACATGGTTTTGAAAGACAGTTTGGAATGCTTCCTGTTCTGGATAAAAAGAAAAACAAATGGAAAAGGCTTTGGTTGGTTTAGGTTATCAGAGGATTAGAAGTACACACTAATATTTCCTTGTAAGGAATTTCTGCAGAAACAAAACGTTATGCACTTTAAGTTAAAGCTTACTCTGTAAAAAGCATATATCTGAAAGGACTTCAGACAAAAGCTCTTCACTGTTTCTTTATAAAATGAGCTTTCATTTACTTCAAGAGAATGTACATAGAAAATACAAAGATCAGGAGGCACCACTGGCCTAAAGCTTCAGTATGACATGCAAAAATGGCAATGCATGGATAAGCATTAACATTTTGATAAATGCTCATAAAAACATTGAGATCGGTCCAAACACTAGGCATCTTGTCAAGCAGACCAGAGAGACACAGTAATTCTAATACTTCTGAAAACAAAGATTTACTTTTATTCTCTATTGAAAAATCCTCTCCCTCCCACCAAAGAATGTGGGCTTTATAGAAGACATATCATCAACCTTTAATCTCCGTTCTGTTCCTGCAGCTCCTCCCAGAAGATCTTACACACTTTCTTCACTATCTCCACAACATTTGCAGGCTCACGCAACCTCTGGAGTGGGCAAGCAGAAAGAACAGCTGTGTCAGAACACAAAGACAAACCATCGCTGTTTCTCAAGCAGTGAATTCACTACTACAGAGAATGTTTGTCTGGACTGAGGACACCAGGACTGAACCCTCCCTCTCCCACTAACCTGCCAACACGCAGGTCTGTTCCTGGCTCTCCTGCTCTCACTGGATTGTCATACCTACCTACATTTTAAACAGTATCTAGAGACAAAGACTATTCTGCAAAGAACAGAAGCAAGTCTCTGATCTTTCCTGGAGACACTAAACTATCAATGTGTAACCAAAGGATAGAGCTAACATTCTAACAGTATTTTGTGGTAGCTTATGCCGTATTGATGCTTTCCCACTGTAGAAAGCCACATACATTAGAAAAATGACCAGATTCAATAGTATACAAGTTTTTGCTTTCTAGCTCCTTCCTAGTGAGGACCCAGAAATTAACCTACAAACAGATTTTCATCCGCCTATGAGCCTTATCAATCTCTATTAGAAAAAAGATCAGGAAGAGGGAGAAATTTAATTTGCTTAGAACAGCATGCTCTTGTTTAAATAGGCAGGCTGTCATTAGCAGAAGCTCAGCACGTGCCAAATGACCAACTGAGCTGCACTGCAGAGATGGCAGTAAAAACACAAATTCCAATTATCCATATAGAAAGATCTGATTACATGTGCCCTAAAATATCTGCATCATTTAACCATAGTTAAGTGTAATTAAAACAGTATTAAAGAACTAGATTCAAACAACTATATTGTGTCCATTTTCTTGTTTCCCTTTTTTCCCCCCCAAGATATATACAATCCTTACGCATACATCACTTAAAACTACTAACATCCAAAGTTAACTTTTTCCATAAGGAGGTTATCACATGTACACTTTTCACAAGTTTTCTTCTATCTAGTGCAAGCTAACAGATTACTGATGAGAATTATTCTCACAGCACACAATGCTCCTAATTTTCTGTCCAGGGATGGCTCCTTAGGACAGGGACACTCGGTATTTGTCCTCAGAAAGCATTCCATGCTTTTGAAATCCCTTCTGTCCTAGAACAGGATGGGGCCCTAGATGACAAACACCCACAAATACTTTCTACGATACAGCAGTACTGTTTATGATCACTCCTTTGAAGACTCTCCAGAAAACACATCAAATCACTTCAGAAAAAAGCCATGTCATTTGTCACGTGCATTAGAAATGGAATGAGAAGGAGTAACAGCTTACACTGGAAAAAAACCCCAAACAAACCCACATACACTCCGTGTATGTCACGTGACAAGATTTTTGCCTTCCCTTCCTTCTCCCCCCAGATCATACCTTAGTTGATGACTGTTGGATAGACCTGTTGGATAACTTCTGACCTAAAAAAATAAAAAAATCAACACAGCCTGTTTCACACAACTCTTCTGTCATTCATTAGAGGTGCACTGTTGCTGGGAGAAGATAATCTTTACTGATGGGATAGACTCTGAAGCTTATTCCTACAAAACGTTATTCAGAAGGGAAGGGCAGATCAAGGAGAATTTTCTCATCGGATATCCACTAAGAGCAGTAACTTTTCACAGCACCATCACACTTTCTCTACCCCTAAGGGAGCAAAACTGTAGGTTTGGCAACAGCCAGACAGGTCAGCAGCCAGCTACTATCCACAGACAGAATCAGGAACTCACATGGTATGAAAGGTTTCTCAATATAAAGCCCTAACGATTGGCAGAAATTATCCTTTTCTCCTTGTTTTCTCAGATCTTTTCAGTTGCTGTGAACGTAACTAATGTCCTGTGAAATGTTGCTGCCTGATATTCACCCAGGTAAGGATGATAAAAAGCAAGCAAGGAAAAAACTTAATTAAAAGAAACATATGAACTTAGGATCCTGGGGAGACTGGAACTAAAACTGTCAGGAGCAAATCTCACCAGTGCTTACTTGTGCAGTGAACTCACCAGCTGCTTCAACAGTGTAACAGTGACACATTGAGAACTGGAAAGTCTGAGGGCATGGGACTTGGGTGGAAGCCCTTAGTAAGTGTGAAGAAAGAGACTTGGGTGGATACTGAGAGTGCTTGAGGTAGACAGAGCTGCAGTCAGAGTGATTAGGAGAGCAGCAAGTTAATTCAGTTGGGAAGCAAAGGTGTATTTTCCTTGGTAATATGTAAAGGAAGAGAGCCTAAGTGCCTGGGTTCTTCTGAGCAGTTTCTTCTTCATATTAGAAGACTCACCAAAACTCAAGCAGCTCTGTTGGTTTTGAGGGCAGGAACACCTTCCCTTTTCTTCCATACCTTTAAATTCCTACCATGAACTCACTCTGTCCACTACTGGCACAGTTTCAGGAGCTGCACTGAACCTTTGCAATGGGCTTGCAATCCCTTTCCAGAGCGCCCCCCCCCAGTGCAGCCCCCTCCAGCCCTCCCTCCAGGATCCTTGCTTTTCACACACCTTCAGGACCTTCATCCACCTGGTCTCCCTGAAGCTGTCCTACTTGTTCCCCTTCATCCCCAGAACCACTGCCCTCAAGTAGCTCTTGTATTTCTCCCCATGAGCCCCCATAACCACCACATAGGCCATTACTTTAAAAGAAAAAGTAGTTTACATTTGAACAGGAATATTATACATTAAGTTACTATATAAATATATATCTATATACACATACATATACAGACATTTGTCTCTAGATTTTGTACAAACTGCAACAATCTTCATACCACATAACCAAGTCTGGATTTTTGAACAGTGCAAAAAGGACTCATTAACACTACTGGTTTCTATCCAAGAGGCTGCCAGCCTTGAACAAGAGCTACGGTTGTGGGCCTTTTTATGTCTTCTCTACATTTCAGCAAGAAGTATTTTTGCATGCACATACATAAGCACAGCCCTTCTTGTCAAGCCAAGCAATCACCATTACAGGTAACCAACAATGAGAATAAACTGGAGAATAATTTGTTCATTTATAGCACTATGGAAGCTCAGGATTTCTAGGTTTGCAAAACAAACGCTTGAAACATAACCACAAGAAAACAAAGTAAACATCAGAAAAACATATAATTCCAACACAAAGTAATAACCAACTACTTTGCACCAAGCTACATAGCTTTCCCTGAAAAAAACAGCCTTGAGTATTCCATTCAAACAAATTTAAACACACTGAAAGTGGTATTGTTTACTTGTGTTTTTTTTTTTCATATAGAACTAAGGTGTTGAGCTAAATACGGAGAGTGGGTATGAGTGATGAGTTTGTGCTCCTTCATTAGCAACACGCACAAAATAAATGTAAATATACTCTTTAAAGAGGAAAGGTTATGCTAAATTAAAAACCACCACAGTAATCAACTGGAATATGTATTTGGAAGACAAAGAACTGAAATTCTGTGACTATTAAGAAAACTGAAAATAAAAATGTAAGTATTGGCTGAAGAAGCATTTCAAGTAAAATTTTTTCAATGAACAGAATTGCAACTCTCATCCCCAGATTTTCCAAACAACTGATTATTTACTGCTTCTTTAAATGTCTCTCAATTTTTTGTTCTATTGTTTTCAGGGCACTGTGCAAATCGGGGTATCGTGCTAATTCACATAATATTCCTAACACTGAACTCCTCCACATAAATGAACCAAACTTTTTTCTGTTTTTGTTTTTTGAGGTTGGTTTGGTTTTTAAGTCTGAAAAAGAGAAAGCACTGAGACTGCATTCTTGTACAGCATGCAGAAAAAAATACCTAATTTTATGATAAAGTTCTCAACCACTCAGTAGGAACTAATAACAGAACTGCTGATACTGCTGTATACAAACTATGTTTCTCTAACGAATGTTGCTCTAAGAATTCAACATCAAAGCAAATAATGTCATTGTTTAACTTTGTATCTATGTTGGCATCAGTTTCATTTAATTTACTGCTTTAAATTGATTCCAAGTTATTTGTAGGTGCATTTTTTTCTTAAAGAAACACATCTGTTACAGATTATACAATTCAGTGCTTGTCATTTATTACGGCTTTGGCTTAAATATTGCTAAAAGATATTTCTTTATCATACTCAAGTTTTTTAAAGATCCCTGGTAATTATTTTAAGTAATATGGACCATTTTAATCTTAGAAGCTGCCACTGTTCAAAAAGATGAGTTTGTTTTCTGAATGCTATAGTGACAGCACGCTTGCACATACTGTTTTGTTTTCTTGGGCCTTTCTTTGTTAGTAATGTCTCCATAAGCCCTACATCATGAACAGCAG
The DNA here is from genome assembly GCA_013398125.1 of Aegotheles bennettii. Classification (NCBI taxonomy): domain Eukaryota; kingdom Metazoa; phylum Chordata; class Aves; order Caprimulgiformes; family Aegothelidae; genus Aegotheles; species Aegotheles bennettii. The sequence goes on along the minus strand of VZRW01001184.1, from coordinate 350,306 downwards.
CAGGTTAAATCATACCTATCTGAGTTGATAGCGTAAGTGCCTAAAACAAAAGGTAGATAAGCTGAAATGGCAGCATCAATCATTTCCCAGGATATAAGACTCCCGCTTTTAGTTGTTATGACTAACTGCTAATACAGTACAACTGCAAAGGCTGCATGCAGAAATGAACCTCAAGAAGAAGCCAGAACGTAAGTTCAAAACTGTCAAAATTGGAAACATTCACTGTTACAATTCACACACTTTTCTTCATCATACAACCTTACGTTCACCTGGCAACCTCACCTTTCTCTTCTTCTTGAACTTCACACCATTAACATTATGATCAGGTCAAAGTTGCATTTTCTTAAGCATCCATGTCCTTCATCATTTTGAAATTTAGCATCTTGGACCTCCATTTTGTCACAAAACCACTGCTGAATTCATACACTTCGCTGTTGGATTCTGTGGTCTCAGAGCTGGCAGATTCTATGATCTCTTTAGTGCTGTAACAGTCAAGGGTCTCAAGGAAAAAAGCAAACCCAGAATTGTGATCCACATTCTAAAGCTAAAGAATTAAATTGTGGAAGACCTTCAGAAATGCCGACCAAAACAAGCCTTTTGGATAGCATCAAATTACTCAAAATTTGAAATAAAAGAGACACTGTGTTCCACAGGGCAACTGAATGACCTGGAATTGGCAGTAAGCCACATCAGTCATAAATCAAAACAGCTGTCTGTCAGAACTAGTGTAAAATACACCTAGCCTGAATGTCACAATACTATTTAAAAATAATGGCATCACTTTGAGAGCACCAGCCTTTTCTTCCAAGACGTTTAGAGTTCTTCGATTTGAAAAATCATTCCAGGCTTCACAGATTTAAATAGGCGAGGAACTATGTCAGTCTCTGATTTTATCTGGCTCCACAGACAGTGTCTTTTCTCTTGGCTCTTGTTTAACTTCGTTCATACAGATAACGTCCTCTGTATTTTCTTCAGCTTAAAAACAAAGCAAAACAAAAAACAAAACAAAAATCAGACACTGAAGTTCAAGCTCCACTAACGCTTCAGCCCCAATAACTGTATGCATTTAAAAGAAAGGTATTTCAGGAACTCAAGCTAACAGATAAGGCATTTGTGATGTTAACTGCTGTTTAGTTTGACAGCCAATTATGTCATCTACTGTGCAATTGTGTCATCTACTGTCACTGCAAGTTGACATGAATTTACTGCAGCAAGGGCCCACTCGAGTAAGAATATTGAAAACAGTTTATAAAAACATGTTTGGAGATACAAAATTACTCCCACAGAAAATGCCTTTCCTCTTTCCCATGGAAAAATAAAGCTTTTTTTTTTGTTTTGTTTTCCACAGAAAAGGAGGAAGGAAGGTTCAATTGCTGAAAAAAATCAACTCTAAAGCATGTTGATTTAGAGAATGACTTACACTTCAGGCGTGATTGGCCACTTCTCAATGACTGCACATACACTGTCAGCAGGCTTATTCTTAAGTTAGCACTTGGACAAGAGAAAATCCAGAACATGTAGGATAATGTTAACCAAGTGTACATGTGCGTGAGTGTATGCACACATACAGGAGAAAAAAAAGCATCTTGAAATACACACTGACTGCTAAGTTCAAGTACATGGTGCTCCCTCCAAGTAAGCTCTGTAATATTACTCCCTCTTCAGTGTAGACTGCTTTTTTTCTCCTCCTGCTCTCCAGACAAAAAACTTGCCTCTGAAAAAAACCCCAGTATCTGTTCATTTTACAGGCAACTCCTCCACATAACTTTGGAATGGCACAAATATTCTCACTATTTCCAAATTCAGGCTGGCAATGACAGACTGAGGCCTTCAGCAGGTAAAAAAAAGGAAATTCCAAAGGACAGTGACTTTAGTCCTTGCAGTTATATAATCTTATATTTGACTGCATTTCTTTTTGTGTAAAATAGTATTTCTTTAAATATTAACTTACAACACTCATCACTTACAAAAATTTTTGAGAGGCACGAACATCTAGATTGAACAAATGGGTTAAACAACTGAACAGAGGAGCTGCGTTTGATAATCTCTCTGAAATCCCTTTACCCTGAATGGAAACAGATTTTCTCAGGAGAGCAGTCAAATCCAATTATAAAAGGGAAAACAATTAGTTACACAAATATTTGAGTACAATAGGCAGAAAATCCCTTAAATTTAACTTTGACAATACTGCCACAGTAAAATATCTGAGTATTACTTCAAAATGTATGGATTTCAATGTATTTCCTCCTGTGTCCTTCATTTCCTTTTCATTTCTTCATGTAGTCTTATATTTCCATGTTCAGAATTTTACAAAATTTAGTACAAATTAAGTTTTGCTGACCTGCAAAAGTCATCAGGACATATGGAGATAATGATGGCTATGGCATTACAAAGGTGTATGCTATGACCTAGCACATCTTTACCTAGATGTTCCTGCAAAACTACTCAACAGTCATAATTTCAAAGTCACAAATTACAAGACAAGATAATATAGAAATAATAAAGCACTGCACAGCTAACATTTTAGACTCTTTGGAAAGCCAAAAGGATATGTTGCACTGATCTTTATGTGCTCCATATCTAATAGGTTTTCTTCTCCAAGAATTAGAAGTCATTCCTTGAGAAGGCGAGCTTTCACTCTCACTCAGGTTCCATGGCAAGAATTCAAAGACTATCTGTATTTGATAACAACCGGTTTTTGGAGCTTTCTATTTTGATAGAAAGTTATTTATGGTGTTTATTGAGTATTTTTTTAAAAAGTATTTTCAAACAGAAGTTTGAAATTTCAAGCAATTACATACAGCTACAACTGATCACTTCTAAAGTGTATTGATGACTACAGGATCCTAGTAAAAGTTTACTAAAAAAATTTAGAAATCTGCTGGGATGGTGCAAAGAAAGAAGCAACCCAAAAATGCACATTTCTTTCCAAAGGGTTCTAACTAGATTCAATATTGGTTATTGAATTTTTCCTTTAAAAGATATTTTGAAGATAATAATTTTAGTTAAATATTAGGATTTTGGGCAAAAATATTTTGTCCATCAAGTAAGTTGGTGTTTGGTCAAAGAAAGTGATAAGCAGTTTAACTAAGGAGTCATCTTTTTACAGCAAAAGCTAAGTTCTGGTTTGGTGGTTGGTTTTTTTTTGTTTGTTTCTTTTTTTACAATCATCATATTTTCACAGTAAAAACTAATTTGAATCAGCTGAAAGAAGTCTATGTTGGAGTTCCCCATTATCAACATATTTCTTTCCTTCCTTCAAGACACACAGAACAAAATGCACTGTATTTTCTCTATTTACAATTGGGAAGAATGCAACTTACTAAGTGCTGGATGGCTGTCCACAATCCGTACTGGAATAGTGTGTACATCTCCCAGGAGAATCTGATGGACTCCTCCTTCTAGGCTCCTGGAGTCATCTACCCCTTCGACTGCTACCAGCTGGCCCATGGTGACCAGACTCTGATCAGACGGAGTCCCAAAAGCAGAGGCAGCAGTGCTATGCTGTGTTAGTCCAGCACCTGCTTGCAGACTGTGTCCCTGACTAAGTACTAGAGAATGGTTGGTTACTGCACTCCCTGTGGAATCCAGGAGACTTGCAGGGCTGGGAGGGGAATGGTTATTTACAGCTATCAGGGCTGTTGATCCATTTGTGGAGGTAAAAGTTGGCTGCAGCTGTAATCCCTGTGAAACAGAATGCATAAGAACTAACATACCAGTATTTACAGCAGGAGAAATTTGCATTTAGCTGGATGGCTTGATTTCCGACACCTCATCTCTTTCAAACAGTCAACCCAGCAACCCCAGGCTAAGGTTGTATTAGAAAACAATTAGGACAATGGTATCCAGCAACATCCAGAAGAGTACCTATGACCATAAAGCTCTAATTTTGGATTGATAGTTTCAGATCATTCCCCAATGCTGCCCATTCCAAAAACACGTGGGTACTAAAAGCTAAACATACTGTTGTTGATTTTTTGGTTTTGGGTTTTTTTGTTGTTGTTTTTTTGTTTGTTTTTGCTTTTTTTTTGTTTTTTTTTAAAAGAAAGAAAAATAGAGAGTGGGATGGAGCCAGGCTGCCGTCAGAAAGAGGGAAACAGCAAGTAGAACAGGATGTTAGAGCAAACTGTATTTCTAGGGAAGAGATCATGCATTTCATTGGTGTTCAGAACGTATGAAGGTAGTTTTTCAAAGAGGTAGTTAGGGAAGAAGGCTAAAAGCACCAGCTGTGAGCGGAGATGAGCTTCAGAAGAAGCTCTCTTAGCATGACATTCTTATCCCCACTCTTCAGCCTTTCAACCTGGAAGTTTACAGATCTGAGCTGGCAGCAGTTTTAGGATTTTAACACGTTTTCTCAAGAGGTTGGAGGAGGATTTAGAAGGAATTAAGACTGACTTATCTCCCCTCGGTTTTGCAGCACTTTCATTATGAAATGACTGGACCATGCAGAAAATGAATAGGTGCTTGGTTTGAGGCACTAACCCACTACCTCCATCTTCTTGGTTTTGCCTTCACCCTAACATCAAAGTGGCAATATGTGGTAGCAAGATCCCCTGCACCACAGCTATATGCTAAATGTGACATTCAAGAGAGGCCAAAGTAAGAGCTGACAGCTGTTTCAAAGTCCATGTTACTAACATAACACCTAGCCAGTGTTTGGGCTCAATAGCTGACAGGGAATTTACTGTTCTCAGCTCGCCCTCAGCATTCTCAGTGCAGAACACTTGACATTCTGTAAACAACTTGATTGTACCTGAAGTTGTGCAAATATCTTGGTCTGAAGCGAAGACAGTGAAGACAACAACTGAGCTGTTTCTGGTAGCAAGGACTCGCCGCTCTGGTTGGATTCTGCTTTGGTGATGATTGACTCTACTGCTGAGCTGCCTACAGTGCCACAGAGACGAAGCAGACAGTTATGATGAATTTCTTCTTCCCATTTAAAAGCCTCCCCTGCAAACTGTACAAACCCCTTCAATCAGTACAGACATATAAAAGACATGTATATAGATATATGCTCTTCTCTTTGCACAAGTTGGATGCTGAAGAAAAAAGGCTGGGTATGAGAAAAAGACAATGCTGTAGGAAGATTGTATGTACCCGTTCAGAGCTGAAAACAGAAGCACCAATAATCCGTTTTGGAGAGCAAAGTAATTGCAAGCTACCCCGTGCTTAGAATTTCTAGTTATAACATAAAAAATGAAACATTTCTATCAAAGCAGCAAACAAATAATTTGACAATACACACACCTGAGTAAGGGCTCAATTACTGATAGGCATCAAAAAAAGTCTTGTCTTTAAAAATAAAAATCTATACAGGAAATTCCCTCAGTCTCACCACTCCCTTCCAAATATCTTTGTGAAATTAGGATAACTTCATTGCAATATCACACCCCAAGTCCATTTATCTGGAGGCCTTTCAGCCTACAGATAACATAATATCTTTAAAATTGTTATTTAATACAAGAATGATGGACTTCATTTCCCAAAGACTTTTAAAAACTGAGGTTCACTCATAGCAATTTCTGCAAGAAAACTGCCCATGGGATCATCCCATCTCCTGTTTGAGCTACTCAGAACATTTTGGGTAAGATTTATCCTGACACAATTAGACATTGCTTAGCCTCTTATTTCGCAGTTTCACTGCTATAACTGTAAAAGAAGAGCTTGCCCTGTGCGTGTAGATTAGCCTGGTGAATGAAAAATAATCAAGAATGGTCAACTGCAAAAAGCTTTCTAGCAGAAAACATACCTCGCAGCCCTGCTGCCACTAAACACCTGTGTTTCTATTTTTATTGTAAGCATTAAGAAAAATGGAAAAGACTGCTCTCAATTCTGCCAACAGAAATACAGCGTTCATTGTTCAAGGCCTGATCCTAGCAGTGAAACTCATCAAGCCAATGACTTTGTGAGAAGCAGGAATCCCAATATGCATTTAAGTCCTTTTTAGCTAGATGTTTAAATATGTAAGAGGCATAAACCTTCAAGGAACATGGGTATCCAGTTGGCTTCTGGGTATTGCGTGCCCTGACGGACATATCTGTTCAGTAGGGCTTTAATTCTTTCTACACAGCTGTTATTAGCACCTTCATCTAAGTCAAAACGTTCTTTCCACATAACCCTTCTGTTAAAGTTTTTAGTTGATTCAGGGTGCCAAATAAAAGCCAAATTTACAATTTTCATACTTCTGCTAACCCCATCACTACTACACCTTTCCACACATGCAGTCAAACAGTTAAAAAAAGTATGCCACATTAGAGACACCAAAATAATCCTTCTTAAGTTCAGATGAGTGACAGAACATGACAGCAACTTCTCTGCAAGGAAACTGAACTTCTGTGACATAGCTAATAAAACAAATCACATTTGTAGACAGCTAAGTTTTTAATGCAGTCCTACCATCTGAAGGTGGTGAGGCAAATGTAACAGTCACCGTTTCTGTGAGAACATTCCCACTGTCTGTGGTCCACTGCAGCTGAAAGGAAAAAAAAAAAAATCAGTTCTCAGAAAGGGTGCAAGTTTGTCTACTACAGGAACACAGGATCAACACAGGACCTGTAGGAAAACAGTGTCTAAAATTACACTTTATTTTATTGTAACTATGTATTTTAGAAGCTCTTGGCTTACAAAAAAACCCCAAACAACTGAAAAAGATCTTACATGCACTTTATATACTATATATACCAGGAAGGCTAAAGTCTGTTCGTGACAGTCCAAAGACTTTAAGATAGAAAACAGTCAAACCATTTCGCTAACTAACAAGTATCACACACTCACCTGGGCCAAGAGCAGCGTAGGGAGAGGGGAAAAGGCTGATGATCCAGCATGATTTAACAGTACAGACTTCCAAAGCTGATTTTAAATCAGCAGTTCCTTAGCAGTCAGTCTCACAACTGGGAAAACTAGAATCACACTGTATCCCTTATTACTCAATAGGTGGAAGAAAATTAAGGAACAACACATAAGATTTACTAAGCATTCTGAAGTATCTACTTCATGCTTACTTCACCTGCTATAAAGTGCATTTATTAATATTTGCACATTCAAAATGTTGTGCAAGCCCTAACTGAGACTGCACCTGAGAAATACTTCATCCACATTTTTCAGATATGGAAAAGTAATAGTAACTTCTCCAAGACACAAAGCCATGAATAAAATTTTTTGATGCATGTCAATTATTTTACATCACATGGCTTCCAGTTCATGCAGTCATCATGAAGAGCTAGTACTGTCTAATTTGTAAAACAACTAGTAGCAACCTACTGCTGATGACATAAATACTAAATAAGGTCAGAGGTTTTATTCATATTTAATCCAATCTTGCTCAGCTAGGAGATTCCACTGAAAATATTGCTGCTGGAAATATAAAGTCATAGAGAATTTTGATGAAATACAGCTAAGTGGTAAAAATTAAAAATAAGACTTCCAGTATTTAGCTCCCAAAATAAAAAAAACTCACAAAGGTCAACGTACCGTTGCTGGGATACTTTCTGAGTTATACACCATCTCGCCATTCCTCAGGGACTTCTGCACTTCATGAATGTGGTTCTTGATGTCATTCACAGTGGGGAAGAAGGACAGGTTATGTCTTTCTGGTACTTCATCAGGCTTGAATAATTCTCTTTCCACATACTTTCTGTCACATGTTAAAGGACATTAAAATATGCATATTTAAAATATATTGAGCTATTTCCCTCTGCTATAGACACTGCTACCTTCTCCCTCCCCTCGTTGCAATGAGAAGACAAGAGCAATCTTCCAACCCAGTTCTTTGTGCATCTGCTACAGAGTTTGGAATTAGAATTCCCCATTTATTAAACTAACTTTAAAGTGGACTGCAGCTCTTAGTGACTACCTACAATGAAATGGAAAGAGAAGACAAAAGCTGGAAAAAACAGATTCTCATGACTTACGGTGAATATATTTAGTAATGCATCAGCACTGCCATTTAGTTGCAAACCAAATTAATCAAATCCAAAAGTAGGTATAGCACTACACACTGAGAGCATGTCAGACAGTTCTGTACCTTAGTTGCTTCCTCACTGCGTAGACCTGCTCTATTCCCTGAGACACCAGTTCTCGGATCTTCTCTGCCACTTGAGGATGAAGGCGGGAAGGCAGAGTACAGTTCTCATCTCTAATAACTTCCTCCTCCTCCTCCTCAGGAGACACAGAAAAATGGGAGGGTGAAGAAGGGAAGCAGGAAGTTTCCATTTCATGATACTGGTGGGCTTGCTGAGTGGGTAACTGTACATACCACCTGGCAAGAAGAAGAGAATTTCTACACACAATTCTCAAGCAAAGGCAAAAAAAGGAATCTCTCGGGGGAACAGTATGACAATCATAATGACCTAGTTAGAGTGCCTGAAGTTTTTACAGCCCCTGAGTTGGAAGATATTGTCTTTCAGACCTCAGGGTCCCCTCACACCTTTCAGTGCAAAATAAACCAGCTCAAGCCCCCCCAAATAATACAACTGTTTTTATCTATTCCCTGCATGAAAACATCTGCTGAAGTTCCACAGCCTGGTGCTTAACACATTTACCAAACTAGGTACTCCCAAGCCACAGAAGTCATACTGACATCATGGGATTTTTTTACTATTGATATTAAGCAAAAGCCTTAATAAAGTGACTAAATACAAAATAAAGCAAACCAAGAAGGCTATTGCTCTTTTTTGCTTCAGATGATTCTATGATTCAATGATAAAGAAAAAAAGCGGAGTTTTCACCTGAGGACACCGCCAGCATCTATCAAGTTCTTCTTCAGCATGTTGAACGCTTTCTCCTGCTCCATTCTTATTATTTTCTTGTCAATTTTAGGGTCAGTAGGAACTCTATATTCCGGAAACTTTTGAACCTTTTTAATATAGATCCTTCCAAGGGCAGAGGGGGAAGGGAGGGAATAAAAACAAAATATTCTCCTTCAATACACTTTGCCCTCATGGCGAAGGCAAAATTCCCACCAACTTCGTAACAGACATTAGTACAGAAAAAGTTCAAGCAGCATGTTGCAGGAGGTGAGAAGCCTCTAAGAAAACTGTATAAAGGACACATCAACAGAGATGGATGCAGATGGATACACACAGACACACTTCTGTTCCAGTCTAGAAGCCACTCAGACAGAGTGATTTTGCACCTCAGCAAAAATCCTCTGTCTCTCAGTATAGCAAAAGCACAACACCGTTTCTGAACGGGCTGTAGCTCCCACAGCCAGAATTCAGCACATACATACCTAGCTGCAACTGTCCAGGCAAACACACTCTTAGCTCAGTAAAAACTGAACAAGAACCCAGGAGGATGCTCAAGGACAAGGAAAAGCACCATTAGTGTTGGATAAGGAGGAAGTCCCGAGCGAAGAGGAAGAACTAACTCCTTCGGCAAATAGGACATCTGCTAAATTAGGGTGATTAACTGACATGAGTGCAATTAAAAGTCTGAAGGAAAAGCAACAAATAAAGATGACAAAGTTTTCGGACCAAAAATGGTCACTAAAGGACACCACAGTAACTAACTAATGCTCAGGTAGAGAATGTTTCCCACTTGTATTTCATATCCTGATGTACTACTGCTTTGCATCCGGGCAACATATCAAATCTCAGCCTTACTCGGTTTAACAGGACAGCATCTCCTCCCTCTAGGTAAGTATGAACTTCCAGTTATCAAGGAGACACAGCAAAGAGCTACACAGTGCATATCAGCCACCACTGCCAAACAGTGTCCCATCAAGGCTCACAGAAAGAACACTTCCTTAGGATGCTGAGTAGCTCTTCCAGTGTTATAGATAATTCTTACCTTGCTGGACAAGTGGCTTTGTACAGATGGCCAGAGGTGCTTTCCTGCTCACCAGCTTTCTTGGGCTGGAACCCTTTCCTCCTCGGCCCATATTGGCACTCCATTACAATGGCTCTGCTTCCTGGGAATAGACAGTAGTGCACTCTATTTATTCAAGCAACCACTGAAGCCATTAGAGCAAAACAGTAAGTACAGAAAAGATGAGAGTTCCGAAACAGTTATTTCTATTTACCTTCAGACTCTTCAGAAAGTAGAACACTTAATTGTTGCAAGCATTCAAATACAGTGCAAATGCTTCTCTTATAGCATGTAAGGAACACAGAGCATTTTCAAAGCATTTCCCCAACTCATTACAGCTCACAACACTCCTGTGACATATATGAAGGCAAGATATTGGATTCTACTCTGGTGAACACCAATACTTCACAAGATGAGCTGCCTTGCAAGTTACCAAAGGAGCACAATGCTTGTAATAAACATAAGAGAAGCAGAAACCCCAAAATAACTGAGCAAATCTGCAGCTAAAATCAAAGGTCAGCAGCTATATTCAGCCTCCTGTCTTAAACCCGTACTTCAGACTATGGTCTCACATAAATTCTTACTTGCAAATCTGACCTATCTTATCTGCTGAATAACACTGTTTCAGTGTGGCATACCCACACAAAACCAGACAGGCTTAAACACATATTGGTTAGCTCTAAACTTTCAGTAAGCGACCTTTTTCAATCAGCCTCTATAACAAAAGGGCTAACAGGCTTCAAGAAATGAACTTCTTCCAAATTTCTTCCGTGTCCAGTTTAGTTATCTTTTATTTATAATTCATATACTGCAGTAGGTAGACAAGGAGCTGCCTCTACCACAAGTGATATAACCAAAAACCTTTTTAAGTATCACAACAGCAACATAATGTGTTTCCATAAGATACCCAATGATTTATTGCCTTGGATCATGACATTAAAAAAAATAAATTTGAAAAATCAATTCAAATAAATAGAAAATTTAAAAGTGAATTATGTATAACAAACAGATATCTTGTCTCTTTTCTAAAAACAAACAAATCTACCTAATATCAAAGTTCTAGGATTGAGAAAACCTCAACAACTTTAAACTGTCCTTGCCAATATGATTCTCAAAAGCAACTTGATGGGGCCCTTGTTTTACAAAAGTATCAACTACCCAAAATTCTTATTAAAAATAACAATCAAGACTTTGACGATCAATGCATGTTTTATACTACAGGGAGCTACCCAGCTTTTCTATATTTTCCCACAGCTGAAGCACAGCAGGGAAGATATTACAAACTGGTTCTACTTATGTGGAAGGGATAAATTCCTCCAGAACACTTTTGTCCTGCACAGTCTAAAATTCAGTTATCTGGGATTTAAACTGCAGTTCAGTAAATCATATTTACAGCCTCTGCTCTACAGGTGTAAAGGATATTAATGAATGCTTTTCATAGACAAGTTAACTAAACCTGAACGTATTAGAAAGGCAACACATTAAAAACATACAGAATGCCTGTCTGGGGGTCTGAGCAAGGCAAAAACTATCACAACTTCATAATCTGAGTCTCTATTATTCTACATTATTTTAAAGAAAAAAAAATAAATCTGTGTGGTTTTGCTCTAAATATCTTACTGCGGGGCAGCTCATTTATCAAGCAGATCTTACCAGAAGCTAAAGATGTCTCATTTTATTTTTTTCTTTTTTCTTTTTTTTTTCTTTTTTTTTGGGGGGGGTGGTTGGGGGATAGGGAGGGAGAGCGTAAGTTCTTTTGAATTTGTTCCTGGATTAGTTTATGGCTAAAGCTTTAAAACTGGTCCTAACATTTCACTTTTTCAGTTGCTTTCAGAAAAAAAAAAAAGAAAAAAGCACATAACCTATATTCCAGTCATTTGTGATCTCTATGTAACAACTAAAACCTTAATTTCATATCCGATTGAACTCTTCATATATGCACTGCATGAGCTAAACATGTAATTACCAACCTGTGAAGTTCACACACATTTAGAAAAAAATAAATATGTATGCTGAGATATGTTGATGTTTATTATGCTTTTCAAATTTTTTTGAAAGGTGCTATTTAAATAGTTTATTGGCTCCTGTGAAACAAACTCTTCAAAGGATCTCCAAGTTAGGCAAGAATACCCAAACAAGCTCTTACCCTCATGAGAACTTTCATGTCCTGATAGAGCAGATGGGGCCTCCATCTAAAGATCTCATTACAAGCACCCCCATCAAATGGTACTGAACTAATTTATTTCTAAAGAACAAAAGGAAATAATCACGATAAAACATAAGCTTGTGGTTTCAGGGAAACAGGCTCCTTCAGACTGTGTCATGGAGGTGCCCAAACTGCTCTTTTTTTAATGTTTGTGCCTTGACTTTATCAACACTAATGAACACCACAAAGATCCTTCTTTATGGCCAGCTGGCAACTGATGTTGAAACTTTGAAAGTAGTTATTAAAATAAAAGTTAGTTACCTGCATTGACAAAGGGGATCCCATCATATGGGACATACTGAGATTTCCACATCAACCGTGTGGCAGGTTTGGCTGGGCTTGGAGACTGGCGCGTCCCCCACACACTTTGTGTTTGCTGCTTGTGTAGCGTTAGAATGCTCTCTAATTCTGTCTCGCTCACACAATAGCCGCGGTACGAGTCCCCAATTTTCTGCATGGAAAGGAGGTGAAATAATAGGATTATTCACCCAGGTGACTGCTGAACATTACACAAGAAAATGAAAGCAGTCAGGGACTCTGGCAGGTGAGGACACAGGCCCAGACTTTTGGAGTTTCATGTGTCATTTTTTCCTCCCACACTAGTATCCTCACAAATAGATTTACCATAGAATCTAACACCAGAGAAGTCCCCACTGAGGTCACGAGTTTGTCAGCCCACTGAGACCCTAAGCACACCAAGAACCCCTGAAAAGGTTATAGTAACTGGCAACTCTGATTTCGATAGGACAACTTCAATCCTGTTGTTTCCCCCAACACACACTTCAGTTGCATCACCTCCTAGACAAATTTGTCTTAGGTGAACATTTCACTTGAATCCCAGAGAGAATCACTGAAGCGCTAAAAATTATCTATGCATCTGCTTCAACACACACAAGCTGGACTAAGCTGGAGCAGAATACACCTGCTTGTACCACCAGTAACTGCCTCACCCACTCAGTGCACTAACTTCAAACTGAACATCTCACATAAAACTACTCCCAGTCTTCAAGGCACTCTTGATTCCCTGCATTACACTGAAACACAATATACCCGATTTGCTGTGTACAAACTGATGATGGTTTCAATGAACTCAGCTATGCTCTGGGCAACTCCAGAAAAACTGCATCTAACCTGACTCAAAGTGAAAAAAATTAAAAACCAACAAAGAAACCACAACCAACTTGCTGACTTTGCAACATCCCCTGTGACAGCTGGGTGTCATCAGATACTCAGTGCCAACAGAGCTGGTGCAGTGCTGCTGTACCAGGGCCAGCCAGCCAGCAGCAAAAGCACAGGGACAGAGAAGAGCTTTCCATCCCAACTCTGAATGCCACACTCGCTTCTGTTCATATGCAGCTCAGGATCAGGCTGACCAAGCAGCTGGAAGTAACACCCAGAGTAGTTTGCCAACTCAATCTTACACCATATCTGTGGGGCAAACACATGGTGAATGAGTACTAAAGTCTGATGGATCTATTTTGCTACCTTCAATGACAAAGCAGCCAGATGTTTAAATAATACTGACAACAAAAGAAGCAACAGCATCTCTCCAAGATTATCACCTCACAGGCACTTTAGTGACAACTGCTTCACAGGCACCTAAGAAAAGCAAAATGTCTGTGGTTAGCAAGACAGAAAGTCAACAAAAAACAAATGAACACCTCATGAATGAACTGGGCACTGTTTCCTCTTCTGGCTTTACTGCTGCACAAGATAGACCATTTACCCAAAACTGGCAGGAGGGGAGGAAGAAAAGAAAATCATACAGCACATAGGATCCTTGTTCTCTAGGAGCTTCCCAAGTAGGAACAAATGGGACCACCTGCTCCGCACAAAGAAATGAACTTGGCTTTGTACAGTTGATTAATTAATGTAGTTTTTAATTACACTCTATTTCAGTATAATACACGTTGGAAATGTATTCTGATCAGACCACTGAAAACTAAGTAGATTATAGAAAATAGCTTCTTTTTAAGCCCACTTTTGTTAACAATGTAATTACCTTGAAGTAATCAGATACTTTCCAACCCTGTAGCTTCAGCCAAGCTTCAACCCAAAAAAAGGAGCAACCCTTTTTCTCCCCCTGGCCCCATCTCAGCGAGGGTACACAAAAAGCTTACACCTAAGCACATGCAGCAAAACTGTGGTTTTCCTTGAGTGAACCAACAGCAGCAGAGATATTACACTGTCTAGGCACAGCAAGTGTAAGCTGAACATTTCAAGGCAGTCAGGGAATCAACACCAAACACCAAGCTTAGTGCTAATTTTGGACAGCTGCAGCTTTGACTGCCCTGTTTGCCTGCAGTACTGACTGCCAAAGGAGTCGCAGCCCTTTGGAGCCCAGTCCTGGCCAGCTCCCTGGGATATGCAATTGGCAGCATGTATGGAGGCTATGCCATGGCTTCACCTGCTGGAACTTCTGTGAAATTCACTTAGACCTCCGCGCTGCTTAAGTTTGTTTCTATTCTAGCAAGCAACTGAAAGAATGGAGTTTTGAGTTGCCGTATTTATCTGCATCTCTACTAGATCTCCAAATTCCAGTTGGACCCTTCAATCCTGTTACTAGTAACAAAACATTCTGCCGGACAGTCACACCTAAAAGATAAATGGACACCTCAAAATCCCCGTGCCTCTAGCCTGTGCTCAAGAAAAGGCACTTGCAGGCCAGCAGTCTCCAGTGACTTTACACTGTCTCACTGACAAACTTAGCACAGCAACTCTGCTGACTACACACGAAGGAAGAAGATAATTCAGGCTATTCCTCCTTGGATAGGCTGACTCTGCAGGGAGAACAGCAACAATTTTGTTTGTTTAAAGGAACAGGGAGGTTAATGCATACAGGCATCAGTTCTGCTGAACAGCAGGGGCAGATGTTAATATCCTCAGAACACACTCAGACATTTTATTTCCTTTTCTTTAAAAATAGGAACTCTTCTATAAATGCTGCTGCTGTGAATTCTAAACATAGCATGCGAAATTTCTTGTAATAGACTCAGATAGACCAAGCAGAGCACAATACAAGTCCTCCTATAAAATTAAACCAGTAACAAATGATTCAGATAAGCTACATAGACGTTAAGACAGGAAAGTATGTGCCACACAGAGCTAAAAACACAATAGAGGTTATACACCTTACTAGACTTTAACAACTAACTGGCCACTAAATTCAAGTGACTCATTCTGTGAAAACAGTATCTCCACCACAGAAGAATTCATATTATTAATTTTCTGACCTCTTAATGTTTAAGTGGATATAATAACAGTACCATTTGTATGATATAAAAGGCATATTACAAAGAAGAACAGATTAATGCATTTAGTTGATTTAAAAATTATTTCTAAGTGGATATAGAAATAAATTAAATTTCTAAGTCCCTGGAACTGCAATTTTCAGTTATCAGTGGCCAAGACAATAGGAAAAACCTCAAATGGTGGGGATATCTAAAGAGGTGAACTAACTAGAGAGAGTCTGAGTTTTCCTTTAAAAATGTATTAGGAGCAAGTAAAATAAACATCTCTGAGAAAGAGTCTGGTACCAGGAGGAAGGGGCAGGTGATCTCTCAAGAATCTTCCCACCTCCCCTACCTTCCTTTTAAGTAACTTGTGATGCATTTTAGCTGTTGATATCATCCCAGTCATCAGGACAGTTCTGCAGACATCTAACAATATGCAAGTAAAGATTTCTGTTTAGGTCAAAAGCTGTCACAGGGAATAAAGACAGAGCATGTTTTAACAAAAGAGAAAACAAGCACAGGTAACCATGCTGGTACAAAAAAAAAATAAAATCTCTGAGACTATCTAAAATAGAAATCCTTAGTAAAAGGTGCTCTGGCAAGTCCCGGACTTAACAAGTCATGTGGATTTTGATTTCTAAGTGACAACACAAACTAACATGAACAGCTGCAGACTTAGGCCATACAAAAGCAATTTTATTCTTCAATTAATGGATCACTAAGGGCAACAAAACCCAGGTTGCTCAGCAGAAGACGGCAGAGCTTGCACTGTAGTTCAAGAGAATTCTAACACGGCACAGAATGGCTTTTCCCAATGCTGTATGGCATTGAAATTTCAGAAGCACATTTTTTGCTTCAAGAGCTGTTGATGGTCAGTTATGCTAGCATTCCCAAAAAAGGAAGGGATTCCATAGCATTTTATACATTTAAATGTGCTAGTAGTACCAGATAGTACCAGTACTATTTCATAACAGAAAGCTGAACACTACTTCTACAACTGTGAACTTCCATGACATAGAATCAGTATCTAGACGATAAAACATCAGGTCAGAATTCTTTGCAGCCCACCTCATAGTTCCTGAGACGGCGTGCCCATGCAGGAGTATTGGGCTGCAACGGCTGGAGAGGGATGGGAAAGGGATCTTCCACTACCCTGAAAAACAAAAAAAACCACATGTACATATTGTGTTCACAAAATCCATTCACAAACTGTTTTTCTTCATTTTAAGTGTTTCTTGAATATTTGTAATTTGTGCCCTGTGCAATTATTCTAATCTCTTCCAGATCTCTATTTCCAAAACGTATAAACCCATGCAAAGCCAGCCTGCAGTCCACAGAACAAACATTGTCTTTGGGGGTTTCTCTGGGATTTTGTTGTTGTTATTTGCTTAATTTGAAGTTTTTTAAGCAAAAAAGAATCCCAGAGTATTTAGGAATTAAAATAGTAGGCATAACTTAGCATGGGGACAGAATCAGGTGGATATCAAGAGAAGAAAAACAACTACGCTAACTTTAGAAACTTTGCTAACCAATCTGCCCGTCTATGTGTTCCACCGAAACAAACCGTTAGCAGCAACTTTCTCATACTTTAATACTGAAGAAATTATCCAGAGAACAAAGATTAGGCTCTCCCTGTTAATGCCAACTACTGGAATCTCTATCTAAAAAAAATAATCTCTACAATCAACCTTCTTGTGGGAGGATGGGTTACACAGGTTTTAATATACTCATACAAGAAACTCTGCTCCCTCAAACTTCAACTTTCCCTGCAGTTCCCTCACTGGATCACTTTCAACTCTTGGTTGGCAGTGTCAGGTCTATTTGGAGTAATTTTGGTAATTTGCACTGTGCTATTTAAATGCCCACCTATTGCTCTGGTCAGAATATATCCACTTCTTTAATTGCTTTTTCCACTGCTCTAGCACATACAAAAGCTGTCTGCAAACACAGTTGACTACACATTATTCACTAATACTAAGGGTTTATAACCTCCATTTTATGGTAATTTTGTGATAATCACTGAAAAAACAAACTGCACAAAAAAAATGCAGTACTAACAGTGGATCAAAGTGATTGTTCATCCTTTTAACTCCTGACATACCTGGTGGTTGTTTTTTTCGATATGGTTAGAGATGCCTGTGGATGTAGAATATAACTGCGTGCACTGTCTGCTATAGCAGCCACTGCCACAGTCTGCAAGTTCCCATCACCACACTTCTCTTCCGAAATATCTTTGCAAAAATAAAACATCCTCCTGGTTAATAACTGAACTCAGAATGGGGAAAGGACAAGCTATGATTAAACTTTGTGTGTTGCAAAAAAAAAAAAAAAAGAAAAGCATTTTGACATATGAAATAAGATTTCCAGATGATAAAGTAGTTCAGTAGTTGTGAATCAACACTCAAACTCTAGGCACAGAAATGAAGAAACACTTGATAAGGTTGTATGTACTCAATTACTTTGGCAATCTTGCTACTGCTAATTAATCCTTCCACAATAAAGCAAGTAATCAGTAAATTACTCTGCTTTACGTTTCCACAAATCCATATAGGATTGCACAACTATTTGTTCAGCTGCACATCGCACACTGGTTGCTTTTAAAATAAGAAAAAAGGAGATTAAAATACTGCTTTGTACTTAGAAAAGAACATCTAAACCAGAAAAAACAGGCCTTTTGTAACTGAATCTAACATGCTGTTAAAACAGATGTTTTAGCCTTTCTTAATAACAGGGAGCAATCCATAAGAAAAAAAATACTGTTAGATTTAGTTAGATAGCCTGTAAGCATAGTTAATCAAAAACATAATGGAAAGTTATGAAAGCAGACATTTGATACTTTGGTCTCAACATAAAGGAAAGGGAGCTTTCTTTACATGCAGGATTTTAGCCCTTCAATTACGAAAGCTTCTTTCCCCCATTCTGAGAGAATGATAAGCTATTGACTCAGTACAGAAATCACTCCACCAGAAAGCTTGTGCCAGAACATTTGTAAGCGTGCACCTCAGAGTAACACCACTCTGGCTCAAAGCTCAGAGCACAGGTTCCTTCTGCATAGATGTGTCCTTAATACATGAAGGTCTGCTCCAAAGCCTGTGCCATTTCATCCATTACCACCACCTGCAGGCAAGTGAAACTCCAGGGCTGACAGTCCATTCTCCTTCCCCTTTAATCTCCATAGTAAATCACTGACAAGCCTTCCTGTCTTTTAAAGACTGAATAACCACAAAGTCTTTTACACAGTAAATCCCCAGGAAATAAAACAAACAAAAAAACCCCCAAACAAAACAAGAAAAAAACCAACAAAAACCCCAAACACCTGCAGCACTGCTGCAGACATGTATTCAAATACTGTGAAACTGAGCTATTTGCAGACAGGGAGCCCCGCATAGGATGAAAAACAGGAATACAAAAGATACTATTCAGCATTGCAACTTACTGCCTACAAAAAGTACCAGCAATTCTTTAGTAACTGAAGGCTCACAGTCAGCTTAAAGTCATCTAAGAAAGACTACACTGTAACCAAACAGTGGTCTTACCCCTGCAACAGCAAGTGAAGGGGGAGGGAAGGATAAGCACGAGGGTAGGAGCAATCCTGGATCAGGACTTGAATGCCAACTCTTTTTTCTGTCCATCCACCAGCAGGACTCTAGTCTTACCTTTAAGCTCTCATTCCACAGGAGCACTTAACTAGCACTCAGATATGACGAATTTGCTCAGATGTTGAGAATTTTATACAGAAAACACAAAAACACTGTAACAAACCTTAGAGAGTTTAACAAAACGTGACAACCTAGTTCTCAGTCTTATTCTGTGAATGCAAACTAGTACACAGCATCCTGCCAACAGCAAGGCCTGCAGATAAATTACCAACGCTTTCAGTTTTCAGTATGTCCCTTTTCTAGAGAAAAGCTTAAAATTCACACTTCTGGTTTTGCATCTCACCACATACTTAAAATGTGACAGCACACTGAGGGGAAAAAATTTAGCAATGAAGTGAAAGTTACATCTCATTTTCTTCACTGGGAACTGAATTTCTACCTAGGTACTTCATTCCTGGCTTCACAAAAGATGCATCATCACCAGTGATCTCTGGAACAGACAAGAAGAACATTAATTCTTCTATCTGCATTATATGAATTAACTACTTCACTCAAAACAAAGTAAACAGTGAAAATTTAAAGCTGATAGTACAGCTGTCTGACTTGGCACAAATATCCTTATTTATTATAAATAAGGCTTGAAGCAGCTTTGTGCTTGATATTTCAATCTATCCATCACATATGTAAAATGAGCATAACTCTTATTTCCTAAGGCTTTTGCCCAACAGAAAATGTGGTGTGTGGGGTGCCAGATTCATCATCAGAAAGCAGATTCAGCAAGTATGTATTTTTGTCTCATAACTGACTAATGAAAGGAAACGTACAAACAAGATGCTGAAAAAGAGATCATGCAGGATATGCTTAGTCACAGGAACACGCATCCTCAAGTACCACAGGTTAAACTCACCCTGTGTGCTGGTTGTGTCCAGAACCTGACCTTGAGGAATAATCACTTGGGTCATTCCTGGCTGGGCAGAAGGAATGACGTGCAGCACCTGTCCATCTTCTGACTGGCTGGCAACAATCATCTGTAAGACAATCAATCACACAAAAGCAGGAATGGCACTAGTTTGTATAGTGATCATCACGCAGCATGACTGTGTTTGCTTATTACCAGAACAGGAAATATTTAGGTTGTAATTAGGGCCTGTAAATGAACTTGATTTCACATAATAAAGAAACTGCCTGTTTACTGTCAATTTCTTAAAATTACTCTCCCCCTTATAAAACGGCCTTTTAATTGATTAAAGGAGAGCAAAAAAACACCTTATGGGATTCTACAAGGAATTACCCATTTATGTGAAACTTACAACATTATTATTAAAGTTATCAAAAACCGGAAAGCCATTCATAGTTCGATTCACTGTGACCCCATTCAAGGACTAGCAGAATTAATGACAACATACAAAGTCCTAAGAAACTGATCTCTATAAGCAGCATTTGATGCAAAAGAGATGGAAGAAAGGCTCCAGGACTTTAAAAAAAATAACTAAATCTCCTAAAATTCTGGAAAACTTAAACAACTCATTATGGTAAATTTTCCCATAATTACCAAGGACTTGTTCCCAACAATGTTAAAAAACCTAGAATAAAATAAAATATCATCTTTTCTGAATTATTACACTTTAAGTGGGTGAAAAGTCTTTAGTGACAGTACAACACGTGCCAACCAAACCTTCTGGGTGAGAATTAACTTTTTACAAAATAAGTGTTAAGAATTAGAAAGTGGTGTTTTAAGCAAATTAATTGGGAGTGTGGGGAGAAGGAGATATATAATGGGTTAGCTTATTGCTAATGTTCTAATCCTCCCCCCAAAAAACACAGAGAGACTTATTCAGGGAATACAGAGAAAGCAGCAGTGGTAGAAGTATGAGATCTCATCACACAATAACATCCAGGCTTGATAATGACAAAAGACATAGTTGTTGTTTAATAAAATTAGTAATAGCTGGGGACAGGGTTTGCCTACCTGAGGAAGGGCAATTGGAGCATGAACTGAACATCTTAAAAGTTTCACCTTGTTGCTAGAGATAAAGCCTGAATCAGCTGTTGTTACAACAAACAAGCACCATGTAAAAGTTCTTCAAAGAGCTCCCTCATCCATGAGCACACTACCCACCCTGCTTCAGATGCACTCACCATCTGTGCGGTGGGCCCTCCCAGGGGCTGCAGCTCATAGAGAGGTGGCCCTGTTTGGTCTACCAGGTGGAAATCCTCGGCAGGGTGAGGCTGTGGCTGAGGTGGCCGCGCAGGCGCAGCTGATGATGGAGAACTGCCTGAGAGACGTCCTGTGATGGGCAAGTCTGTGGGAGTGTCACTCTGTCCAAACAATGGATCCCTGGAATCCATGCAGGTTAGATGCTTTCACAGAGGAAAAACAATAAGACATACTTAAATCTTGAGTAGCAATTTCTATTAAAAAAGAAAAAAAAGAAAAAAGAAAAGAACATTTAAGACCAGTGTGCTGTATTGTATACTTGAAGGGAGCTCTCCTTCAGATCAAGAGGCTACTAGCTAATACTAGCAGTTCTATTTTTGTTCTCCGTTTCCATGCGGAAAATGTACTCATATTTCTGCTTCCTAGAACAAGTTCTCTCTACTAAGGTGAAAGAAAAGCCCTTGTGCCTCAAATTTGTTCCCCAAAACCACTCATCACCTAAAAACATCTCAAGGCTACCCAGAAACTGAGAGAATTTATACAAAACACCCCAAGAACCACCCTGTAAAACATCCACCAACTTGATCTGACTTAAAAAGAAATCCTAGATATTGTTCTAATCAGCCTTTAGATACATGCATTTAGCTATAAAGACAAAAATCTCTACATGTTTTCTTAATTCTTTACCACAGAAGAAACACAAGCAACACAAGACCACTAATTCAAGTCCAAGAATCAGATTTTGCAAGCCCCATAAAATAGGTACTCAGAGTTTATTCTCATCAAGCTTGCAGAATCAAGTTCTTACAGCATATTTCAAGTGTCCTGAACCCCTCCTACTCCAAGGCATGTAATCAGGTATTTTTTTATTAAAGGATTCTGTTAAAACAATAAAACATCTATTTCTTCAGCACTGTAACATGATCTAACATAATTACTGAAGGTTGTCACCACATATAACATCTGGTTATTCATCAGTTCCAAACTGAATGGCACAAGAATCCAAGGGAAGGAACTTTTGTACTTTTTTAAAAGACACAACATATTACTATAAAAGCAAGAAAAAACACAATGATGAAATACCACACCACAAACTGATCAGAGAGGAAATAAAGAAAGCATCTACAAAGACAGGACATTCATACCTCACCTGAAAAACCCGATCATTTGTTTCCGACTCTCCTGCACTATTACAGTTGCCTACGAACAAATCATTAGATCCTCCCACAGCAACATCATGGTCAGCTCCATTTTTTTCCATCACAGGATGACCTGAAAAAGTTACAAAAGTGTATTTCAGTCTTCTGTACTTTAGCTTCAACCAGGACTTCATTGCAGGGTTTTTTTGTTTAGGTTTTAGCCTTAACAAGTTCTAATGCCATTGCAAGCTAACAGCCAAGCCCTCAAGAAATCCTTGCCTATTTATCACTTTATTACTCACTGCAGAAAAATTTCGGTGTATTGCTCCAGCAGTATAGTCTCTTGTATAAGACAATTTGCTTGACTTGTCATTGCACACACAGACACAACATACATACACACTCTCGTGATTTTCATCTAAATATGTCCACAATCACTCCACTAACAACCATACACATCTAGAGAGCACTTGATATTTAAAGATATGCCAGCACTGCTTTACAAAAATATTAGTAATCTGCTTCCATAATAAACAGACAGGATTTGTGTTACCCAGCTCTGTCACACAGCCATCTTAAAGCAAATCACATTTATTTTAAAGTGTTATAAAACAACATACAAATGAAATGAAATTACTACTGTGAGTCTACAGCAGTAAGCTTTGGGCAGGGAAAACACCAGATACCCGAGATTAAATCTGGCATGAATCATGCATTGAAAGACAAAAAGACAGAGGTTCCAGCACTTTGGAGATCCACCTCCTATCCCAAAGAAAAGTACATCAAGGAGCCCAGCTGCCCATGACAAAGCTTCAAGCAAAGAGATCATATTGGACAGTCAATCGCCACATCCACAGGATAAGGCTTTCACCCAGACAGTACGCCCTTTAAAGCGGTGAGCAATCTCAAATACTCACAAGCAATGAGACAAAATAACAAATTAACTTTGCCCTTACCTTAGTAGAGTACATATATACTAGACTACACACATCATATGCTGAACTGAATAGAAGAAAACCTAATTCCTGCAGCTTGGAGTGAGGGATAGGGAAAGGTGCTCAGGATTTTTCCCTTCAGTATTATTTTAAAGAAAGGCAGCATTAGCACATGACTCCTACCAGCTTTATCTTCTTCACCACACCACACAGTAAATTCCTTGAGATGGACCTTCTTGGCTGTGGCATTTCAACTGTTTTCAGGTTTAGCAAGAAGAATGTAAAAGGCCAAAGAGTCACTTGAAAAGAACTGTACATTCCTGGAAGCACAAATTTATTTTGCTTTGTAAAGATACAAAGGACCACAGGCAAAGTAAATCCACATCTCCTTGGCTTTTGAAGCCGAATAAAGCATCCTGCTGATACAAACAACATTGTGAAGTTAATCTGCTCATATGCTCAATATACTAAGTACTTTAATCTAAAGCAGATTTATTTTTCCGTTCAATTTTCAAGCGATGACACTCTAAAACGAGGTTCCAAATGAAGTTACTTCAAGTTTAACAAATACTTTGTCGCTTTTGATCGGAGAACAATTGAGATTTTTCAGTTAAAATGCCTGAAGCATGTTAGCAGCAAATGAAAAAAAGACTGAAAACTAGATTTCATCATCACTCCACCATTTCCCCTCAGTTAGAAGATGTGAAAAAGATATGTCAGTTTTGCCAAAGCAGCACGTTTAATTCTTTGAGATAAAATGAAGAAGTTTGTTACAGAGATACCAATGGTACGTACCCTGAGTGTGCTGGAACTAGACTACAGAACACAAGTACAGCTGTATCAGGACAGACCAACAGCCCAAGTAGCCCAATATCCTGTATCTAACACTGGTTAATAGTAAAGCGGAGGGGGAAAAATTACAGCAGTAGGGCAAATGTACAGTGATATTTATCCAGCTTCCTCTTCTGAGTAGCACAGATATATCTGAAGTTTTATCTTTGTGTTTAAAAAATGCCCTTGGCACATTTTTGCCCTGTGACTTTGTCTATCACTGCTCTAACAGAGGCAAACCACTTTGTCTTAAGGCATAACTTTTACAGATACTTACAAGTACAAACATAGTTAATAAATGTTACAGGTGTACAAATATTGCTAACAAATTGCCCAAACAAGACAGTTAAATCCTACATATATATATACACACACACATGCATAAGGATATTTTGTCATGATTGAGTAAATAACATACAAGTATCTCTTCTTTTCATAAACACTTTACCTAAGTGCCACAAAAATTTCCAATGTAACATTACTGTATGCCACATTCAACAACAGGTTGAAGGAGAAATGTGGGAGTTTAATGTCAGTGCAATATGGGATCAACAGCTGTATCCTCAGTACACATAGCAAACAAGTAGCTCTCCAAGCCTCAGCTTGAGCCTTAATGCAGCTCCACCCAAACCACTCTGCAGACTGCTCTCTGTGAAGTCCACTGCTCCAAGGACATTTCCAACTCTAGGGTTAGTACATTTTAAGGCCATAGGACTGCTTTTGTTCACCCTGCCTCCATTTGGGAAGCACTTTGCTCAAAATAAAGAAAAATCTATGGCCATTGCTATCCTTGGTTCAACTCTACAAAGAGAGCAAGCAACCACAGAAACTGCTAGCACAGGCAAGCACGATAACCATCGTGAGCATTTCATGCAGCGTCTCACAGACAGGATCTTCAAGAGAACAAACATTGTGCACTGCAATCTAGGCTACACATTGCCATCAGTGGTTCAGTTCCAAAGTCAACACACTGGCAGCTGGAGATCATTTAGCACAACACAAGAGGCGGTCAGATCGTGACTTATTTAGCCATCAAGAACTCCCATGGCAAAACAGTTGTCAAAGCCAGAGGCACCTCTTTCATGCGCTAGGTCCTCACTGACTCACATCCACAGACACACCTTGTATAACAGCCGGTGCTCTCAAGCGGAACAGGATTTCAGTGCCCACTCGGAGGTGAACCTCTCTCATCACAGTCACAGTCTCCTCTCTAATCCAGAAGCCCACACACTGATTTTTAGTATACAAACTTTTAAAGATGCTAACAGAAAAGTCAAACTAGGATTACTTTAAAATCCTGTTATTGACCAGTCACACCTTTGCCCTGCCTTAAGGCATAATATTGGATTTCTGTGTTTTCTTCCCTCCAATTCTTTGTTCTTTGTTGTATAGTAATACCTATAGTTATCAACTACAAGCAACAGTCCCTAAAAACACACCAGTTCTAGAGTGACATAATTTTAAGGCCTCATATGCTTGCTTCTGCCTTCCCTCAGTTACGAGGCCTCCTTGTGAAAGCCACATGCAGCAAGATCTCAAAGAGAAGTACTGCCTTTCAAAAAGCCAGAGCTAATTATTTTAACACTGAGTCAATATTGCAAGATTTTAGTCACAAGAAGAAACCTAAACAGTAAAAAAAAAAAGGTAAGTCCATTGTAACAATAAGTCCATTCTACCTAGGAGTACTGTGTTGGAGCAAGAAGGAGGGAATTCTCTTACATCTTTCAAGCTTCAAGTCTTCTAAAAAAATAAAATAAAAAATTCAATGCTTGACAGCACAAGTTCATGTTTTCAGCACTTCCGATAGCAATGTTCCCCATTCTGGTTTTAATTTGTACTTCTTAACAGGATATATATATAGTTGAATGCCTTACCTCTTTCAAGTTTTCCATGAAACGTTTCACAGGTTTTATGAGCAGATTTAAGATAACTGCACAGCTTACAACAAATAAACACCTTCTCTGAAACAGCTACCTCTGATGAAATTCCTCTACCACCGTTATGAAGGACACGAACTACAGCAAAACCTAACAGGGAGGAAATTAGGGCACAGTGATACCCTCCAGTAAATGAGGTACAATTAGCTTCCCATTAACTTGTACCAGGTGTGAGATCTAGCTCGTCTCTGCCATGGAAGAGCAGGCAGGTACTGTCAGGAACGCACAGAAGGTCTGGGGACTCCTACTCTGAAGGTTTCTCAAGTTGCTTTTCTGTAGTCACCACAAGTACTGGAAAACGCACTTGTACCAATTAGGCTGTGAAACGACGTTAGACCACTCCGGTACACTTGAGAAACAGATGAGATTCCAGAGTGTCCAAAAAGGTCCAGCCCGAACACACCCGCCCCAGCAGGCTGCCCCAGCCCGGCGGTCCCAGGCCCTGCCGGAGGCGGGGAAGAACCGCACAGGCGGCGCAGCCCGCAGGAGCTCACAGGCAGCCGCCGTGCCCCGGCACGCAAACCCGCTCACGGCTGCTGGGCACCCCCTGCAGCCGGGGCTGTCGCTCGCACCGGGCTGTGTGTTCAGTGCCGGTGTCGCTCCACACACGAAGGAGCACGGCCCGCGGCACAAGCAGCCCCCAGAGCAGCGAGCGGCCCCGCACCCGAACTCACCGGCTGTAGCAACGCCGCAGCCCCGCACCGGGAACCCCCCACCGACCGCCCCGGCCGAGCCCGCCGCCTGCCCCGCACCGCCCGGCCGGGCTGCAGC
>VZRW01001184.1:271536-323208 GCA_013398125.1 Aegotheles bennettii | reverse complement strand
CAGCGCGGTTCCGCACCGAGAACCGCAGGTGAGGGGGCGGCCGCCCGCGCCTGGGCGGGGGGCAGGGGGGAAGGCAGCGGGAGCCCCCCGGGCAGGGGCGGTAACGGCGCTGTGTGCCCGCAGGTACGCCGTGGAGGATGTGCCCTTCTCGGTGCCCGCGGCCTCCGAGACCACCGACCTCAGCCGCCTCATCAACAAGCTGCTGGCGGCCGGCAGCGGTAAGTGCGGGGCCGGGGCCGCCCCCGCGGGAGCGGGCGGGCTGGCTCGAGGGGTTTCTGAGGGAAGGAGGTTGCTGAAATCCCGTTTTCCGTAAGAAACGAGGCCGATGGCATCTTAACGTGGGGCTTTAGCCCTTGGAACCGCTGCGCCGCTCCCGGGGGAGCAGGGAGCAGCCATTGCCAGGGTTTTCCCGTCGCTGCCTCAAGCACGGGGCTCTCCCCCCGCACCGGCGGTGCTCAGGAGCACCGCGGGTTTGACAGACGTAGCTACAGAGAATATGGGGTGGAAGGGACCCCCACAGCAATTTTTCCTTCCCTCGGCTCACACAGTCCTGTTCTGCTGGGGGGTTGGTTGGTGGTTGTCTCTTCTGACCTCTTGCTGGCTCCGTTCTCCCGAACCAGCCCTGGATGATGCTGTTCCAGAGGGTGTCAAATAAACAGCAACACCTGAACGTGGATTTTTCCTGTTTGTTTCAGCGGATCACAAGTATGTGGAATTTGACTTCCTTATCAATGGCCAGTTCTTGCGCGTGCCGCTGGTGGCACACATGGAAATGGAAAATATCTCCACAGTAAGTCATACGCAGTTTCTTCCCATCTTGGACAGCAGAACAGACTCGGACAGTTTATTTCAGTCTGATTTCGGTATTACACTGCCATCCTGACTAGGTAGATTTCCTTGCTCAGTTTTGTTTCTTTTCTGACTTTTTCAGGAGAATTCCCTGTATGTTTAAATCCACTCTGAACTGCAAAATGTTCAGAGAGTAAGGGACCTAGCAGTGCAAGGAACATTGTTATCCAATCTGTTGTCTGTGTACAGTTCAGGGGAGAAATTCTTCTCTTATTCAGTTCATCATTAATCTATTTTTGTCTCCTACCCTATTAGTTACATTGGGGGATAACGGGGAAGGTTAGTATTACCCGTAGAAAACGCTGTGAAGTATTTTAGGCACTGGTTTTATATGGGCAAATACAGAAGAAGAGGAACCTGCAAAGAGTGAAATTTGCTTTTGCTTCCAGCTTGCTATTAATAGTAATTTGATAAAAATATGGAAAGCAGTATTAATTCAGACACTTTTTTTTTCTAAAGACTTTAGAAAATTTGCCACTAATCTGACAAAGGACTTGGATACCAAGATCTTTGCCCTATAAACTTGTATATTTGCACCACACTGCAGTTAAATAATACTGTTACTGATTTAAAAAAATAAAACCACACTAAATAAATATTTTGTCTGTGAGCTCAGGAAGAAGTGGTGGAAATAGAGTATGTGGAGAAATATATGGCCCCTCAGCCGGAGGAATGCATCTTCCACGATGACTGGATCAGTTCTGTTGAAGCCACTGAAGAATGGTACCGCACTAAGCTAATTCTAAGTTTTGTCTTGCTTATTCCTGTTATGTGGAGAGGACTTTGTGGTGTCAAATAGAGTAGTATTCCCTCTCTCTAGTAATCCTTTTTTTCCCCCCTCTCTTTGCTCTATTTTATTTTTTTAACCTGTCAAATTGGTCAGCTACTTGCTTTTGTAAGCAGTTCCATTTTAACACCTCTATGCTATGACAGTGACTTCAACACAAGTAGAAAACAGCCAGAGGCACCTAACATGAGGTACTGTTAGTGCAAATTGATAATATGAATGCTGTTTACTATTGTTTCCCGTAAAAGACAGCAAGATTTCCTTACCTCTCTTTTTAGCTTAAACCCTTGAGTTCAAATGTGACATTCATTAGCAACAAATATAAGTGTACCTTTAAGCAGAGCTTTTTTAAAAAACCAAACAAACAAGCCATTATTGTCCTTTCTACTGTACTTTCACATTAATTTTCCAATTAACTACACAATGTTCCTATATTAAATAATGGTTTGAAAATGCTTTAAGATCCTCTAGTAGAATATCATGAACAACAAATTATGGGGTTTTTTTAAATGACAAGGGCAATCTGAAGTCTCACCTACCAGAATATGCAGAACTCCCATTGATTTTCTTTCTGGCTGGTGCTCATAGCTTTGCAGTTGTAGGTTTTAATGGAGCTTTGCTCTGTAGCAAAAAGATTTTTTATTTTTCCAGACTTTTTAAAAACACACGAAGTAGCTATATTTTGAATTTGTTTCAGCTGACCAGTTACTATGTGAAGATTTTTCCAAGTTTCTGGTCAAGACTTTTTTTCATAGAAACATTGTTAGTTTTAAAGACAATAACGTTTCAAATTCTGTACCCTGAAGGATATTAACTGGCTGCTACGATCAGACTGCTCGAATCTGGTCTTTGGAAGGAAAATCCATCATGACCATAGCTGGACATACAGAAGTAGTGAAGGATGTAGCGTGGGTGAAGCAAGGTCAGTATATACATTAGGGGAGTAGAAATAATGCGATTTATTGGGGGAGAAATGTCAGCATTCCTCAAACATGAATATTTAATTATCTAAATGCTACAATTATTTTGATCTCTGTCAGTGGTGTTGGAAATTAAGTAGTGGTGTGAGTAAAACAGTTTAACACGTACATTGTCTATCCATCTTGCAGTCTCCATTAGCAAATACTGGTATGTATATTTATATTAACTGTACTTACAGGGTAACATTAAGTAAACTGAGATATGTACGAGTTTCTATCTATCTGCTATTTCTTTGACTAGAAAAATTACTATAAAGACTTTGGAAAGCTGAGTTGGGTGTGAGCATGACTTTTTTTCTTCCTCAGATAGTTTATCGTGCCTGTTACTCACTGCTTCTATGGACCAAACTGTCCTACTGTGGGAGTGGAATGTGGAGAAAAACAAAGTGAAAGCCCTTCACTGCTGCAGGGGACACGCTGGGAGTGTAGACTCCATAGCTGTTGATGGCACGAAAACTAAAGTGAGTGACTCCTGCAGAGAAACCTTTGTCTTTCAGAATGTTAGCAGCCAAAAATCATCTTTTTGCCCTGGCAGAGGTACTAGTCATCATGTTATTACAACTGACACACTCAAAGTTTCCAGTCTTGTTATGGATGTTGGTTATTGAGGATCAGGAGTGCTACATCAACACTAGGCCATCTTTTCAAAGTAATGCATTTAACCTTCAATATCACAAAAAGCTGAAGGTGACTTTAGATAGCACAAGCTATTGTACTGCTCTTTTTTACTTCTGTGAGTGAAGTTGAATGTTTATTTTTAAGTAAATTTTAAGACGTGAATTTTGTGTTATAATGAACAATTTTAAAATTTGACCTAAATTTTCACAGTAGTTTTGGTGGAAAAAAATTTCCAGAGTGATACTTCAGAAAAAGCAAGTGGTAGAAGATATCCTTTCCCTTTATCCAGGAATTCAAGCAGTTAAGACCACTCATGCCAAAGCTGGAGTCATTGCTCCCAGCTTGATGCTATGTCCCACAGATTAAAGTAAAACCTTTTGGTGCTGAAGGAAATAAAGAGATATTTTGTAGATATTTTTCCTGAAAAGGAAGGAGAAAGAGTAATTTGATCTATACCAAACTTTCTTTTTTTGAGGAGCCCAGGGCTGTTTCTCACGTATTATATCTCATTGGTTAATTTATCAAGCAGGAAGTGTATTTAGTATGACTTACGAGGTTGGTCTGGATCAACTTTTAACAAAATGTTTCTGTTCATACAGTTCTGCAGTGGATCCTGGGATAAGATGTTAAAGATCTGGTCTGCAGGTAAGATAAGCATGAGCTGGGATTCTTTGCTCACTTAAAAAAACTCTGTACTTAAAGCAACCTGAAAGATGGATATCTGAATACTTTTTTCTTTAAAGAAATTTGAGTCTGTAATATTAAAAACAAGCTATAACTTTTTTTTGCAAGCTTTGTAAGAGTATACTTCATTATATTAAGTTACTCTTTTGGTTGGTCACACAATTTCAGATATGGTTATCAACTGCGTGGTGTTTATTTTATTCAGAACACAGTGCTTTGTATCTATTTAATTTATTTTTAATGGGTTTATGTAAATGTGCAGATTTGAGTATAGAGTCCTTACAAACCAGAAATTTGTGCATTATTTTCCTTGTCTATTATTGACACCATAATATGGAGCATAGTAAGATGACCAGGTCCTTTCTAGAAATGTAGACTAATCCTGTTAGAGCTGAATGCTTTCTTTCACTGTTACAAGTCATATTCTTTCAGTTTGGGACTATGTATATAGGTATTATATCTAAAAAAAATGATTGTGTTTATCACACACCCGAATTACTGTTGGGATTTTCTATGCATAATGATGGTCTTAAAAATTCAGTGGGGACTTCATTTTAAAACTGCAGGACCTGGAGAAGACCACTTAATTTGTATTCATTTTCCTCATGCTCAAAATGGAGATAATACTGATCTGATCAGAGATGTAAAGTTTAAATATTCATGAATCGTAGGCAGATTAGGTACTGTAAATAAAAGAGTTTGCTTAATTGCTTGTATGGAAATGCAATTTAAAAGCATCCAGATCAAATCTGATTGTCTTCTGTCACAGTACCTACAGATGAAGAAGATGAAATGGAAGAAGCAGCTAACAGACCACGGAAGAAGCAGAAAACCGAACAGTTGGGACTAACAAGGGTAAGATCAGCTCCAGGTTTGTCCAAAACTTTGTTTTAAAAGTGTGGTCACACAAAATAATTTCTCTTTGTTAAAAGTGACTATATGAAAACTTCTAGTAATATGTTTGAGTCTGATCAGATGTATGTTTTTAGTTGTTGGAAGAATGGACTTGTTGACGATACTCAATCTAATCTCCTCTCACCTTTAAATTTTAGACTCCCCTGGCAACCCTCTCTGGCCACACAGAAGCCATCTCCTCTGTGCTGTGGTTAGATGCTGAAGAAATCTGCAGCGCATCATGGGACCACACCATTAAACTGTGGGACTCTGAGACTGGAGATCTCAAATCAACGTTGGTGAGATCACTGTATTTTGTCTGTAGGTTCTGCTACAGTCCACCTCAAATAAAAATGTTGTGCAAAAATAGTAGCTCCTCTCTTAGTTGCTGTTTTGTTTTCTGACAGACAGGAAACAAAGTGTTTAACTCTGTCTCCTACTCACCCCTGTGTCGACGCCTCGCATCCGGGAGCACGGACAGGCATATCAGACTATGGGATCCTCGCAGCAAAGGTGAGCTAGAAACATGCATGTTCTCAAAGTTGTTTTTTCACAGTCAGAACAACTGCCTGTTGGGAGCCATCTTACAAACCTGTGTGCTGGTCCCTCTCCTTGAAACAAGCCATTTGGGGGCTTTTATTAAATACAAAGATTGCATCTATTTTCTGTAATCTGATGCAAGAATTCTTTTGATTTCTCACCTAATAATTTAGAAAACTCAGCTGAGCTTTTTCCTTCATTTTTTTAAACTTCCTAATCAGTGTCCAACTGTGCAGCTGCAGGTCTGAACATTGGAGTGTTTTAAGGTTCACACTTAAGTTAGTCAGACAATAATTTAAGTGAAACAGTAGTAACTTTGTTACAATACAGTGGTGCCATATCTGACAGGATTGCGGAGAATTTACTACTGCACCTGCCAGATTTATTTCATAGACACGTTTAGTTGTTGGCTTCTATAAATCTAATCCCCAATGTAACAGTATTATCTTGTTAAATGTTAATAATAAAAGCATTTTCTTGTTTGCTTTTTAAAAAATATTTGAAGAGAGTTTAGTGGCAAGAAAATACATTTTGATAGTTTTAGATTATTTTTTTTCTTAGTAAAACTTGTGTAGCTTACATTTTTATTTGCTGTCTTTAGAGTTGACTATGATTTTTTAGGTTAGAATTACTGCTGGGAGAAACACCTACCCTGAACACAGATCTGTTGCTGACTGCTTTTCTCACTGGTTTTTGTACACATATTAAAAGCACTCATTTCAGTTGACATCTACTAATGTCTTTTTTTCTCTTTTTCTGTTCAGATGGCTCCTTGGTTCTCCTGTCTCTGACATCTCACACTGGTTGGGTGACATCTGTGAAGTGGTCACCTACCCATGAGCATCAGCTGATCTCTGGTTCTCTGGACAACATTGTGAAGCTGTGGGACACAAGGAGGTAAAATAAATACATGTTCTTTGCTGTTCCAAGGCATGTAAGCTCGCAGGGTCGGTTAACCTAATGAAATAGCAAAAGCAGTCTGAGACATTGATCCTGCGGCATTTGTGAAAATCTTCTAGGATTTAGGAATCAAGCACATAAAAAGAAAGGGAGAAAAATAGGTGTAGTCTACCAGAGGACCTATGGCTTAACATCCCTGGGATCTGTATGGCATTCCAACATAGGACATACCTGATATTAACAGCATTGATGGAAATGCAGAAGGCAGCAACTGTTAACATTGCTGCTGGGGTTAGGAACAGCAGAAGGTCTGCTACAATTTCTCTATTCTAAGGAACAAGTCTAATAGTGTGAAGTGTCACTTGGTACGCTTTTCAGACCGTTAATTACAAATTTCCAAGCAAGGACATGGTTTGCATTCAGAAGACATAAATGGCTTTTCTGGAAAAGACACACAGTCAAGCTGTATGCACACTTGTAAGAGGGAAACTATGTAATAAACTGTTCCTAAAAAGCACATTCATTAAATTTCAGTTTCAAGGTAGTTTGCAAGCAGGTGAAAAATGTTGCTGCTTTTCTCTTTTGGGGATGTAGGAGAGGTTAAAACTGATGGGATCAGCTCTGGATAAAGCAGAGAAAACATCACAGATGATAGCTAACCATCATAACTGCTTGACCATGTCTGTTTGATAGCATTGGGATAGTATATCTTTCAGGAACCAACTTTGGTTTTTGTGATTGCTCATGTAACTTCAAATGTGTGATTGTAAATACCTATGTTTTACCAGTTGCAAAGCTCCTCTGTACGACTTGGCTGCTCATGAAGACAAAGTTTTGTGTGTGGACTGGACAGAAGCAGGGGTAAGAATCTGATGAGCAAGTTACTCAATTTATATACATGGTGGTTAGGAAGCACCTAAAAGCAGGCATGGACTTGTTTTTTCCTTTATGCTTAAAGATAGATCAGAACAGGAAGTTGTAGTTGTGCTATGGTTGATACTGGGTAAAAGAGAAGGTGTTACTGTCATATGTACTGCAGCATTTCCCTGTGCTACTGTGCAAAGGAGTAGGATGGGATTTTAAGCTCTGTAGCACAAAATGGGCATTACACTGATATTCCAAAGAAGGAGAGACACGAGAATAGCTCCATAATAGCACCAAAATACATGTTCCATGGTACAAGTTGCTGCCATAGAGATTAAAGCAGCAGCATGAACTGACAGTTGGGGCATGGCAGTACACATAGATATGGGGAACTATATAATCTTCTATAGCAAGCTGTTCTGCTACTGTATACACATGTATAAAATGGGAAAAAAACTTTTATTAATGTTCAAGATTCTCAGTGCAGCTCCTGTTCTGTGTAAAAGGCACAAAGAGCTTTAGAAATTTTCCTGCAAAAACTTTGCTTCTGATTTTAGGAGAGTAAGAGACAAAGCTGCTTCTGCACTTTGATTCTGGGTTTTGGTCATGCATTAACAGTTCATTACTCATTACCTCTGTTGATGTCTTCAAAGGAAAGAAAATTGGAATCCTCAACTTCTGTGTTGGTATTTTGCTTAGTTCTGATATTAATCAGTTTTCTTTTCCTCTCATCAGTTGCTATTGAGTGGAGGTGCAGACAACAAACTATACTGCTATAGATACCCAGCTACAGCCTCTGATGTTGGAGCATGAAGATCAACAGCCAGAAGATTTTCTTTTAAAAAATATTTTTCAGCAGTCACTCTGTTAGCATCCTTACATAACCAACATTGGAAGAAAGGAGGTTTCTGTTGCTCAGAGAACTGTTGTTCTGGGTTTTGTATTAGTAACCTGTATCCATATTTGTCACAGAAAAAATGGCAACAAGCAGTTAGAAATATGATTAGTGTGAAACAAAGCAAAGGGTATTTCCTTCTTTTTTGATAGCTTTGAATTAACATCTTTTAAATGGCTTTGTATAGCCCTTTTAATAAGGAGTAAACTATTCCTGATACAGAAAAATTACTCACTGAACTAAATTATTTGAATTTACTTGGTTTTCCTTGAAAAAAAATAAAGCTTTTATCTACAGTTCATTGGTTTAGTGCTTCCCTTCAGATTAAAGTCAGACTTCAACACTTTCAGTATGGCAGTTGGCAGTTCTTAAGATTAGGTCCTTAACTGATGAACCCATTCATCTTTCTAGGATGAAGACTTAGTATGTTTGCAGTGCAACTGGTATGATGTAAAGGAACT
The DNA here is from genome assembly GCA_013398125.1 of Aegotheles bennettii. Taxonomy (NCBI): domain Eukaryota; kingdom Metazoa; phylum Chordata; class Aves; order Caprimulgiformes; family Aegothelidae; genus Aegotheles; species Aegotheles bennettii. Next base: position 314,736 of record VZRW01001184.1, on the reverse strand, counting down.
TGACAGACTTAGTGGCAGATAAAACAGTCTAGTCTATTTTTTTGTTGCTCATAAGTTAGGGCTGTAAGTTACCTTATAAGAATGTGCCTGCCTTGTGCCACCTGTCCAAGTTATGTTGCAGTACAACTAATGTAGTATCTTACTCTTAAAACACAGCAGATACATAAAAACAAGTATAGGATCACACAGAGAAGGCAGAAGAAGAATTAATTTGTTCCTAGAAGGAACATGTACAAAAACTTGCACTAGCTTTTAGGTTGATAGAGGGTAAGTACTATCCACAAATGCTCATTTTCTCTGCTGGTGGTCTTGCTTTTGATTCAGCATTTATATGAAAAAGCTATTGCTTCAGTTTGTTAGATGCCATATATGTGACATTAAACCAGCACAGAGTTTAACACAGTAGAAAGCAAACTTGAATATCCTTACTAATGTCTTAGGTTTTGAAAAATGTAAAACCTGTGCAGCACAATGAAGTCAGATGCTTGAAGTGCAAAGTTAATAATCTGAAGAGTGAAAACTCTGACCTCCATGTTTACAATATGGAAAAGTTCTGAGTAAGCAGTTTAAGAAATAACAGACCAGCAAAGCTTTAGAAAAAGGGCAAGGATACAGGGGAAGGATCTCTGATCCCTTGGCTCTGCATGTAATGTACTGCAACTAATAGCATAAATGCTGCTTACAAGGAATTAGTTGTCTTGCCGTCATCTTATTAAGAACATGCACATGGACAATATGTGCTTCATCCTTTCTAAAGCAATTACACTATTCATACCTTAATATAGCAACTATATTCTTGTCTTATTAACCTTTATTCCTTTACAAGATTGCCTTCTACTGGCTCCACAAACTGGAACTTGCAAATACGGTGTGCATTTGTGACCTACTGAATAACTACTGTGTTTTGTAAACCTACCACAAACACAAAGCATTTTTGAGCAGGAATTTAGTATGTGCTGGAACATGCAGCATTCCTTCCTCCCTGCTATTACAAATCTGTATAGTGTCACAGGCACATTTGTGGATATGCTAGGCTATTCTAGCCTTGGCCTAATATTCATAAAAGTTTTCTTAAAAATATCTAATATTTCTGTAGTATGAAAACAGAAGACAGTAATATCCTCTTTAGGCAATCCTTAATCCAGCATACCTGACTTTTGGAGGTCTTAACCAAGTAAAGTTTGGAGATATTTTCAGTAGAAAGCAAGACAGTGAAGGAAGTTTAGAAACTAATTTGCTTAATTTCCCTTCAAGATTTCCCAGTGAGCATTTAATCTTAAGTCTTGAGCTATTTAGTGTATTATAAGAAACATCCGCTTTATTAATCTCTTTTCAGTTTTTCAGATAAATTACACTTGAGCATAGCTTTTAGAATTACTGTGGTATTTTAGTCTGATAAATGTGGAGCACTTCCATCCAATTAAGCAGCTGATAAAAATAAGCTAGTTTTCTTATATGCATATATCTAAACACTCGTGAATGCAAGATGGGTAACCTTAATGCAGTTTGTCTCCCAGAAATACTTAAAAAGTAGTTTTTAAAAAGGGTATGTCATTCAGACTGTCAGCTTAGCTTAGAAACACAAATATTATTTAGACTTATGAAAACCCAGCTGGTGTGAATTGTTTCCGTTTCAAATACCAAGTCCATTAGATCCACATTTGTCACCGGTACTAAATACACAGAGTGTAACTAGAAAGGTAGGTTTTGGTAGACTGCAATCCAGAAGCAGGAGAGTTTTTACACCCTCCTCTCCTTGGGTTCTCTTATTAGCAAAAGTACCATCAGACACAGAAGGAAATAACTAAGTAAACCATATTAACATAAACATGATACCAGCATGAGTGCAATGTATTAATGCACCTGTATTACAACTGTATATATAAAGTATCCCAGAAGATACAAAAATACTTATTATATTTGGCTGACAGTTCTTAGGCTAACCTGTATTTTAATATTTGTTTTGCTCCAAGCATGCAGTTCTTTCATTTAAAAGAACAATGAAATTAGAATGGCCAGCATGAGTTGATTTTAAATTTACCAAAGAGCCGAGTCAAAAAGCAAACTTATTTTTCCAGATCCAAGGGGATTCTACTCACAACAATATTTAAAAAAAACCAAAAAGCCAGTATTTCTATATATTTGTAGTGCCCTGGTAGCATAATATAGAATAAAGATCTGTTTCTATAGAACTTAACTACTAACAGCTAGTTTTCCTTAAACATCAAAGTGATACTACAAGTGAGAGGAATAAAGACAATAGTCCACTACTGCAAGCCTTACTCATTTTTTGACTCACTAGGGATGGCAGTGGGTGGGCAGGTTCATTTTTGAGAGGTTGTGCAATTAATTGTTCCATTTCATCTTGTCATTCTGCCACTGACACCTGGCATAAACTGTTAACTCCAGCTAGCGCACACACACTGCCTTGAAATGCAGTTCAAACAACACCATGCATTAAGACACACATTTAAAGTGTTAGTTTAAGACAAGGGCTCAACCTCCTTGGTTTAGTGTGACATTTACATTTTCTGTTCACATGTCTGCTTCTCCTCAGCTGGTTCTTTCAGCTTGCTTCTTGCTTTGAGACTTTCATCTTTGCTTCTGGATGATTGCCATCACTTTCCTGCAGCCAGCCCTGGCAGAGCACTGATTTTTCTCTCTTGTTGGCATTTTGTTTAGTTTTTTAATCTTTTAATTTCTCAGCCTTCTCTCAACTAGGAGATTGAATTAAAAACATGGGGAGGGGGAAGGAAACTGTACATGTTCCAGCAAAAGTGACACACAGCCTAAATCAGCATGTGTGGGTAATGCCATTCCACTGTGGTACCACCCTCAAGGCTCAGCATCTTCTCCATGAGCCACACAGACCCCTCAGGAAAGGCACGTCAGCACACCCACAGTGCTGTGGGCAGCAGCCTCAACCTGCACACCAGGCACAGCTGTGAGACCCCCAGACTCACCTCAGGTACTGGCTCTGCAGCCAAGCGCTTTGCTGCTAGACCCTCTTCTCTGAGCATGAGCTGCTGAGGAATGCCCCACACACTCTGGACACACAGGGGAGAAGAGAGGACAGGCTGGCAGGAGACATCAAGTTTCTTAGGCTGCATTTTTGATAAGTTTGAGGCAAGGATGCAGATCCCCAGACTGCGTTGCTCTGTTACTTTCTTAGATAGCAACAAGTTATACCAGCTTATGTTAAAATTCATATGCCAAAAAGCCCTATCAAGTTAAAATCAACAATTATGTTTGACGTAAGCACATTGGCACCGATCGCAAATTAGGAGCAAATCTTGAGTTAAAATTAATTCTCATGAAAACCAATTTAAATTGTCCTGTAAATTGCATTAAATGAGTGGCTTTTCAGCTGCCAGTGAGAAGCTGGCTGAGTCTGGTCTAGGAAAGACAGCTGCTCAGTCTGGATGAGTCTACCAAGCGATCCAAATCAAGGCATTTACTGTATGGAATGCTGAAAATGTAACTCAAGCCACAAAAATTTAAATTTCTGTATCAGTTATAATATTCATATTCAAAACTTCAAAATGTCAACTTCGCATATCTTTGCAATTTTTTCCATTGGGCAACTAGTAGCTCACGACCAACAGGGAACCAGTACGAATTTAAATGTCTAAACAAACATTGAAATAAATGCTCTGTGATTGCTACTGAGACTTTCAGCTTATAATTTAAGCAAAGAAATTTCTTAAAATGGTTGAAAACATATCTGAATGCAAAGCAAGAATTCATTAAATGCTCTATGGAGAAACATGATATGCCAATTTTTATTATAGCAAAACATCCCAATAATCCAGATTGCTTATCCCAAAGGGTCCCACTCATCACACTTTCTATTGTTTATGGGCTATAAATTCAGAGTTCTGATTGCCAGTCAGACCACAGCTGCTGTAAACAGAATGTGAAAGACAGTGAGATCACTTGGAGGAGCATTCAGGAAATGCTCTGGGACTTAATTGTTCTCCTTTATCTCTACTCCAGTTGTTGAAAAACATTTGAGTTTGTTACATATACATGGACACACAGAGCTATGTCACGGATTCCTGGACACGAGACAGATCAAAAGACCAGCCAAAAAGACCAGTCAATAAAATGCAGAATACTGGAAATTGAAATAAGCTCACCAAAGAACAAAGATGAATATGTGGTAACATCTGATGCAGAGCTGGATGCCAAATTAGAGATAAACCCTAAGGATCATAAGCAGTGTCAGTATGAATTTATATGTAGAACATGAATACATGAAAATGGCATAATTTTTCCTGCCACTAACAAGTACTAGTAACTTTCAACAGGGCATTCTGTCACTTCTATCATTTGAGATGCCCAAAAAATAGTATCTAGTGTTGAAACTGCATTATTGTTTTCTAAATCTATTCAATATCAAAGAGAAGGACTTTCTTAAATTATTCTCCACTCTTAAGTGGTGTCATCACCACACCTGTGCACACATCCCTGCCATACACTTCACAGTTGATGGAATGGCTTAGCAGGTTTGCGTTTATTGCATTAACCAAAGTGTTACCAAAGAGCCTGCCAGCCAGATCAATGATTCTTCCTGTCACATAGGGCTTCTTTGGGGATCAGGAGGATGACAACAAGCTATATTCTCCTTTTTTAGAATACTTGTAACATTGAAGGCTCACGGGTGACATAAATCCTTCATTCGCACGATTCTAAGCCTGAAGGCGCATTGCTGATGGAACAGTAGATGCAGACACCCACAGGCATCTGCTGAAAACATGTACTTTGAACAGAAGTCTGGAAGGTTCAGCATGGGTGTGCATTAGCAGAAAGAGTTGTTCATGCTATGATGTGCTTTGGATTCACAACAAACATCTAATTTCTAATTTCTCCTGTTAAAAGAAATACAGTAATTTGTTTTCTACTTTGAAAATGCACAACTTTCCATCTATTTCCCATCTTTTCCCTCTCAGGTTTTGCATCAAGTTTAGCCTGCATCTTGGAAGGTTCATACAAATCTGGGAACTCCCTTTGATCTTTAAAAAGAAAATAAATAAGAAACTCAAAATCTGACATAATGTTACCAAGTCCCATCAGGGACCAGATTTGTGTGCTTGTAACATCGCAGTGATCTTTGACTCTTCCACTCTCAATTTCAGATGAGCAATCTTACTCTTTAGCAGACCTTGAATTGTTAGTTCACTATTTTGGTGGACTTTGTACACAGGGTAAAGTTTTTGAATTTGCTGGCAGTAAGTTTTTAATACTTGGGACAGGGCACACGTATAGTTGTTGGTGTTACACAAAAGATCTTTCCTCCATCTTGCACAAGTGGTCCTCTTAATAGATCCATAACATTTAAAAGATGAGTAACTTAAATTCACTCTTCAAAAAACACTCAAAAACACTCTCCCAGACTGAAATCTTCAAGGCACAGGAGAAGACAGTCCCCAAGTGACTAAAGTAAAACCAGTGGGGAATAAGACCAGCCTGGCTAAACAGGGAGATATTGCTGGAACTCAGGAAAAAAAGAGAATCTATCACCTGGGGAAGAAGGGACCATCAACCCTTGAGGAGTACAAGGATATGGTTAGCTTATGCAGGGAGAAAATTAGAAAGGTGAAGGCACAACGAGAACTTAAATCTGGCCACTGCCATAAAAGATAATAAAAAATATTTTTACAAATATATTAGCAATAAAAGAAGGGCCAAGGAGAACCTCCATCCTTTACTGGATACCGGAGGAAACCTAGTGACCAAGGATGAGGAAAAGGCTGAGGTACTTAATGTTGCCTTCGCCTCAGGTATTGAGGTATTGAGTTGCTGGAGCAAGTCCAGAGAAGGACAACTAAGCTGGTGAAGGGCCTGGAGCATAGGTCTTACGAGAAGCAGCTGAGGGAACTGGGGTTGTTTAGTCTGAAGAAGAGAGGCTCAGCGGCAACCTCATTCCTCTCTACAACTGCCTGAAAGGAGGATGGAGCAAGGGGGTGGCTGATCTCTTCTTCCCAGTGACAAATGTTAGGGCAAGAGGTAACGGCCTCAAGCTGCACCAGAGGAGGTTTAGCCTGGAGGTTAGGAAAAATTTCTTCACTGAAAGGGTCATCAGGCATTGAAACAGGCTTCCCAGGGAGGTCTGGTGGAATCACCATCCCTGGAAGTGTTCAAAGAAAGTGTATAGATGAGGCTTTTAGTGACATGGTTTAGTGGCAGACTTGGCAGTCCTGAGGAAACAGTTGGACTTGATCTTGAAGGTCTTTTCCAACCTAGTTGATTCTGTGACTTTGTAAATAATAATAAGGTTTTGCCTTTAGGTTTAAGAGCATACACAGACCCTCACTGAATAGTCTCTGTTGTTTCTCAGAAAACTGCACTATGGCCAGTAGTTACCTCCCTGCAGTTAAAATACTAAACAAAAAGTTTCCTAGATCTAAACAGTGGAGGCTTAAGCAGATTCCTGTTTGCATTACACTCCTGTAATTTCAGAGCATGTCAGTTAAGACAGGGAAGCATATAAAAATAAGCTGTAAGTTTCCTTCTTGTTTTGGCACCCACTCCATGTTTTATAAGGAAAGTATCTAGATGGAAAATAGATCTTTCTGCAAAATAGTTCAGTCCATGTCCAAAGCCCTCAAACAGCCTGTGGACCTCCATCCACACCATTCTGTTGCACACGAGGTAAATTTCTTTCATACTAAAGACAGTGGCTTTCTCACAGATACAAAGTTTCAGAACAGGAGAATGATAATTTAATCTAGAATTAAACAGCTGAAATGTGTTCAGCACATGCAGGGTCATTCCCTGAGCTCCTTTGCCAAACTATAGTGAAGGATTGAATGTTTCTCCTCCTCCTCCCTCACTTTTCCCCCCTTTTAAATCTCTTTGGCCATACTGTATATTAAAATTCCATCTATAAAAGAATATTTTTATAGAATTAAAAAAACTTCTGATGAAATTAGCAAATGGCTATACAACACTAACTTAGAAATGGAATCTTCTTGTTAAGTGTGACCAAAATTTTGGCATATCATCATCTTCCTGAGGAAATATAAACAGTCAGTGTTATGAAGCATAACCAGAATTTCCGCAACAATTTCTAGACACATTATTGAAACTATTCTTACAAGCAGATATGTGAGAGAACATTATCATTACCTAGCTTGCACTCTACAAATCAATAAATTGGAGAGATGGAACAATAAGTCAATATATTCTTTAAGAAATTTTTTTTATCTAGCCATTACAGAAGTCTCCCTTAAACAACCCCACTGAAGAATGCAGAGAGAAGAAAGATGGTATTTCCAGATATATCAGTAAGTAAGCCCAAAAAATAAGCTGGAGTTCAGAAGAATCATAAACATTCCATACATGTTTTATTAGGAAGAAAATAGCTGCTTCCCAGAATTCTTAAAGACCCAAAAAACAAACAAAAAAACTACCAACAACAAAAACCCCCACCCCTATTTGCTAATTTCTAATCTTTTCCTTTAACTTGCAGTCTTTCAATTTTCTTCTTTTCCACCTTGGTTATAGCAGTATAAGTACCTTCTTCTTTCACATTACAGCAATTATAAATGTCAATGTTCCTGCTAGTATTAGGTCACATGTGTAAATGACACATTCATTAACTTATACCTACCAAATTAAAAAAAATACGTAGGCTCCCCTTGTCTATACAACAAGTAGATCAAAGATTTCAACACAACCTGCACCACAAGCACTCCCTGATCAATTCATTCTTATTCTGCTCGGGTTAAACTTGTTAAAGAAACTTCTGCCACAACAGATACTGGAATAGGTAGGACATGTGACTGTATAGCAATTTTCTTTAAAAAAACTTGACACAGCATCTCTGCAATTAACATAGACACCCTAACAGATGAAAGAATGACAGAAGTACACTGAGCAGTGTCAATTTGTCCTAATCACACACAGCATTGGCTACCTGAACCCTCTGGGTTCCCTCGTGCCTGGACCCACCCAACCACATAGGAAGGAACTTGCTTTCAGAGTGAATTTTATCTTCATATAGTATAGCAGATTAGCAAAGAAAGAAACGCTATCATGTGTGATCAGACACACATCCACACAGGTCAGAGTTACAACTTTTTGATCAAGTACAAAGACCTCACAAAGGTAAAGGAGCAGCAGCTTTATAAGTTTTATAATAAGTTTTATAAGCTTTATAAGTTCTTTAATATTTCTTATAAAAACCCACAAATTTTATAGCTTGCTTGATCTTTCACCTTGTTAACTTAATTACCAGGAACATGAAAGTTAAATTTTAAGTAATTAAAGCCTGAAAAAGGCATCTATGATAGTTTTTCTAAAGGCCTCAATACTATAGGATAAGGTCCAGCACCATGGTGATGTGGTACAGAATGATGGCTTGGACCACCTCACCAGAAATGCCAGGCAGTTCCCTTTATATACAGAGGCTCTCGTCTCTAGACCTTAGAACAGAAGAGCCCATGATTTATTTTTTGTCCTCTCAAAATGCAACTCCAACTCTCAGTCTTTGGTTGCCTTCTTAAGGGGACAGCTGCACATCAGAGTTGACCACCTCAACAGCAGCAGTGGAGCAGGACGATATAGTCGGTACACACGAGAAACTGGCGGTTTTCACCTGATCCACACTTGGGAGAAAGGAAACGAAAATAGTTGTTTTTATTCTGATTTCAATGGCAGCTGTCGGAAAGCTGCTCAGCAGTTTGGAATGTCAGAAGTAGTCCCGTTGGAGCTGTATTAGAGGAAGATGGAGACAGCCAAGACCATGAAGCAGATAGCTGTGTAACCATGGAGTAAAACTTACTGCGTATTCACAGATACAAAGAACTATATTCTCATATAGGTCACTCTCAAATCTTACAAGTAAGCACTAAACTAAAACTTTTCATCTAATCTGCTTTCAGTAAATAACTGTGTAAGATATATACTGGTAAAGCACCTCTAAAAGTAAATCTGCCAGTCTTACTGGAGGGAAAGCTACAATGTCTACAAGCCAACAAAAATAATGATTTTTCATTCTACTTCAAGTTCAGGAAAAATATTCATGTTTGCCAAATAAAAGAAACAACAAAACTGATTGGAATGGAAAAATATTTTCATGCTGAAAAAGGATATTACAAACAATGGAGACTCAAAATCAAATCTCTCATTATCCTTTTTAAAGGAACCTTCCAAAATATAATGCCAAATTTTTACAAGAATGATGTAATCTTTAAACAACACTACTGAAAATACTCTGTCATCTAACTTTTATACAACTATTTCTAATGATGGGACTGACTCATCCCATGCATACATGTTGTTTGGGAATTTCTTCTGACCTGCTGGCTTTAATTTTCAGCTCAGGCCTATTTTTATTTCTGGAGTTATTCCAGAAATTCAGAAGACAGAAGTTTAACGAAGAAACAACATGCAGATAAGCAAGTCTGATGATTCTCAGCTTTTATACCCAGAAAAAGGTAAGAAAATTCAAGAAAACAAAAAATGCCCTTAACACCTGTACTCAAAATTCCTTTTTGACATTTCTTATTACTATTCTTCAGAAGACAGGGTAGATAGAGCAGCTTTTCCAGGAGATCTGCTTTAATAAATACCCTAGGGCTAATGCAGACAGCAGTAAGTAGTATCATATAAATCCTAACCGTGGCCCAGACAGTTTGAAAACCCCAGTTGTTGTGTACTGAAATAGGTTAACATCATTAACATTTTCCACATAAAGTGCTGAAGGAGGAGGAGGAAGGAGTGCTTCAACCTGCCAAACCACGAGTTTCACAACCCAAGATGCTAGCATGCATTTTCAAATGCTTCCCAGGCAGAGGCACATGCATGATAATCTGCAAAACAGAGGAACAGCTGGCTAATGCCTTACAGCCACACCCAATGTTAGGTTGAATCAAACCAACTATGGCTTAAAATGTCCCAACACAGCTACAGAGAGCAAAACCTTTGTTCTGTCTTCTGTACTGTGGCCAACAATCTATTTCTACATCACTTGAAGAATTAGCTATTCCAAAGCATGAAAAAATTTCCGGACTTACAAATGAGAACATGCACTCATTTAAGAAATGCCATCTGAAACCCAGTAACAATCAAATGAAAACTTCATTGCTTACAGAAATTAGTTTTTCTTCCTGAAAGCAGGTTGTACTACACTAACAAGGAGGGTCTAGTTGAAGTGGTGACAGTCAAGGGCAGCCTTGGCTGCAGTGACAAGATGGTGGAGTTTAGGATCTTGTGCATAGGAACAGAATACCTGGCAGGACCTCAACCCTGGACTTCAGCAGGGCCAACTTTGGCCTCTTCAAGCACTTGCTAGGGGAGATCTCATGGGACAAGGTACTAGATGGTAAAGGGGCCCAAAATAGTTGGTCAACATTCAAGGACCACTTCTTCCAAGCTCAGGATCTGAGCATCCCAATGGTTAGGAAATCAAGAAAGGGAGCCAGGAGACCTGCATGGTTAAACAAGGAACTGCTGGGCAAACTCGAGGGGAAGAAAAGTAAGATCCTGTTACATATTAGCAACTAGAAAATTGAAAGAATAGGACAAGTAGTCAATTCTCAACATATTGTAGTAATACTTAACGAATCTGGATCCCTTACTTAGCCCTGTTTTTTTCAGTACTGGTGAGTTCCTGTAGTAAAGTGAAAATACCTTTTTAAGCCTTCAAGGCAGGCAGACATCTCAGGAGTCAACTATGTGATCAGAAATCACAGCCAGTTCCTCTGCCTTTCTATCTTCACTGTGCTGAAAATGTCAGGATTAAGTATCTGGAAAATATCGTAGGTCCACAACTATTTTCTGTAGGGAAGACTGGGTCCTACTTCCACTGAAAACAACATCAAAACCCTTGTAGCAAAATTATTTGGTCTAAAATTACTGTAGTGTTATTAGGGACAAATATACATTACCAAGCAATCATGATATGGCACAGTGATACTTGCACCATTCAGACCATAAGTGTATGCTGAGAAGGGTGGAATATTTAGAGATCTAAATTCCTGCAGATGGGCAAGCTACTCAGGCACCATATAACCTGGGACGCAGGCATCACATGGGATAGAGGCATGGGATATCCCATGGACAAAATCCAAACAATGGGAATAAGTGCTAATTTATAATGACTGCGTCACCACAGTGTACCCCGTGTCTTGTACTGAATCTAATAGCTCATATTTTACAGCATCTTAAGCTTGTAGTTGATCTCTGACTCATTACTTAAAAGCTCATTACTTATCATAAAGTTACCAGCAAAATTGATAACATCTGAATTTCCAGTGGAAAAATAAACCAACATGTGACCTCTAGTCCTACTGCCCTTTTAGGTTTCTGTTGTACTTGAGAAGTTACCACAAATCTGTTTTTCCCTCAGAGGTCACTCAAATGTTGCATTTCCAAGTGAAAGCACTAACTGTTACAATGTTAGGCAGCAGTACTACAGTCCTGGCACAGGGCGAGAATTTGTTCTATACTTTGCATACTCCAAGTTCCACTACTGCCAGAAAATGTGCCAGTAAGAGAAGAGAAAAAACCAACATAAACACTCTTGCTACACAGTATTTGACACTGGCTGCAGTCAGTCTCACGTTATGGGACTCACACAGAGAAGGAGAAAACGCTTAAACAGATTGTGTTCTATGTTGGATTACAAAGTATTTTTTTCTAAGAAACATCAACTGTTGCTACTTTGGTAAATCCTTAATTCTAGGTTATCAGTAACATACTTTAAATTGCATTCAACTTGTGAAGCAATTAAATTTCCCACCTCATTGCATGTACTGATCAGTTCAGACTAGGCCAGCACTTCTGGTTTGTTGAGAGGCAAAAAAATACTTGAGTTATTATATGTTTGCCTACAGAAAAATCCTGAGGTCAATTTAAATATTTTAATACTTAAAAAGGTCATCTTAGATTTAACAAAATCATTACTTCACCTTTTTTCTAGCTGCTCAGAATATTACTGAAGCTGTATCAACATGGTTCAGTCTTTCCGCAGATCTGGATCTCCTTCCAAATCCAGATGCCGCTGAATATTCAGCAGATGAACTGCCTAATATTTACAGAGTTATCCAACAGGCAAATAATTATAGTATTTTGTTACAGTTTTGTTTTACCATTGTAGGGAATACTTAAAATCCTGCCCCAAATGTACATCATGTGGCATGATGGTGGACATTTAAGTTCCAAGAAGAACAGCATTAAAGGATCCTACTATGAGCTTTATGAGAAAATTGAGTCTCTAACACCCTTGGTTTGGGAGATTTTGGACCTGTCTGGAGGCCTATTAAGCTGCTATAGCTCGATGCAGAAAAGATTTGTTTTATGATGCATCACAAAGAAAAAAAAAGGGGGGGGGGAACTGGATCTAGCTAATTACTTTTTATTCTGTGGTCTTCTAAAAATAAATTCCCTGGGGTTACCAGGCAATACTAGTTCCAGGAAAATACTCCAGGGCATATCATGGACTCTTTTTAATTGTTTTATCGCCAAGGAAATTACATGCACTGGACTCGCACCTCTGAAACAGCAAAATTGTATTTGGGACATAAAAGTGAATAGGATGATGGTATTATTTCCCAACCCTGAGGAAGCCATGACTTTTCAATACTAATTGCACTTTGAAAGCTTTATTAGTTGTTCTGCTGGCTATCTGCAATTTCACAGGACCTTTTTTGGCACCAAAGGTAAGATTAAGCACAGGTTCTGCATTGTTCTACTACAGTTAAAAATTTAGATCCAGTCTGCCAAAAGCGAGGGCCTTTGGGAATCTCACGGCTAAAACCTTGATATTATCACAGATACACACACAAAACCCAGATAAGGCCAGGATGTAGCCCTTCTATGAATTTGCCTGGTATAGGATGACATCAGTCAAGTTCTGCCCTAACTTGTAATTAACTTCTTGCAGCACAAAAAATAGCATCAACCTTCCAGTAAGCCTTAGGCTCCTCAGGCTGGAGAATTACACTGCAAGACATAGTTTGAACATTTCTTTTAGACTGTAGCTGCTCTTGCATTTCAGATACTGTCAGTTCTGACTGCACAGCAGTGGGTTTTAAAAGCTATTTTACCTGGACTTGTGGCTCTCAAAAGAGATGTATGGTACAAGTGAGGGTGCTGTGGAAGAACAGGCAAGTACGTGATTCTGCTTTAAGCAAGCAATGCAGCTAAAGACATAGCTGCATTTGATTGTTGCCCAGAGGCTGCAGTTTAAGATGAGATTCACACAGTGCTCAAGTACATCTTGCAGCTGAGCAGTATTTCTATGAATTCTGTATACAGAAGAATATTTTAAAGACATAATTAAAATCTTGCACTTGCAAAAGCCACTCAGATGATCTGGGCTAGGCCAGGATGTTAATTTGTTGCGGGTTATCCCAGGCGAGTTATCTGCTGTGCATTATACCCGGTGGATCATCCCAGGTGGATCCCTGGTGCAAGTCATCCCCACAAACATCCCTCCATGCATGTCCCTACACACATCTCCCCCTCACCCCCACCTGTCCCGTCCTCACACCCCCTGCATTGTGGCCCCCCCATCGTGTTTCTCTGCCTGTCCAATGCTTCCCACATATCCATGTGCAATGTTTTTCCACGTGTGATTTTCCCCACTCATGTTCCCTGCCCTCCAATCTTATGCCCCCCTCCACATTACTTCCCCACAAAGTTTAAGTGTTACTCATTACAGATATGTTCCTACATCAATACAAGCACCAGTTACAGGACTGTGGATTCAGGTATGTGAACAGACAGTGCAGGAGGCGGCAAATAAAGCTTGTTTGGCAGGAGCGAGACTGGAAAAAAGGCTGGAATCATCACCACCGCATGTACCCATCAAGCATGGGAGAACTTTACCTGAATTATTTCTTCTACCCTCTTTATCTTTAAGTCTACCATACACAGCACTTAACCAGTACACTGACAACTGAACAGTGCTTCTGTAAATGCTGTATAGAGAAAGAGTACTTTAAGACAGTAGCTTAAGACAGTAGTTTTTGAAAAGTTTGAAAGTTTGGCTGGGATGACCATCTTATACAACTTCCAACTGCTGAGCAGAGCCAAGAGAAGGCACAGGAGTTAGCAAGAAACCCCCAAATACATTATTTATCTAGTTCACTATTTCTAGTGTAAAGCAGCCCTGGCTCCAAATTCTGCTCAGGAAGAAAGCTTGTTTTGAGTGAACAGACACATATTGACTATGAAACTATTTCAACAAACAGCCTAAGCACCTTCCCAGGTAGGCTTTAGGAGTTGCATTGTACTGAACAGCAGGATGAACTTACCAGCAGGAATCCAGGTCTCTTTCCTCAGTCCTGTTTCCATACCTTCACTCCCAGGAGAACACATGTTGAATCCTTCCATTTCCAAAACCCAGGACTTGTGGCATCTTTCCCCAATAGTGGGATTGTAAAGTGCTCAGGAACTGACCAAACCTACTGCAGACGAAGATGAGGAAAGGCAGATTCCCAGGACTACTCTGAGGACACACTGAAGAAATAAGATATGGATTAATCAGATTTCCGCCCTGACAAATTTCCTCTAAAAGGGTTAAAAGGGTGTATTTTATTTGAAGCAAATGTCTCCTATTTTCAGGGTAAATACTCAGGTAAATCTTCAGACTGTCAGAGCACACAAAACTCCTCACTACTAAAAATAAATCCAGGATCAGCCCATACCTCAAAGTGATGACTTTTTATTTTAGGCAAAAAAAGAAAAAAATCCAAAAAACATTCCACTATTGCAGTCTGTAAAATTTTCACTGTTTTCAGTAGAAACAGTTTACAAGTCAGAACTCAAGATTCAAAATAACATTGTGCAAAATAGTACTGGCATAACTACACATAGCAAAGAGACTAGTGTAAATCAGGAATTCCATTGAAAGTAGTTGAGCTGCTCCAGTTTTACACCAGTGTACACCACCACAGAATAGGCCCTTTTTGCAGAACGCCTCTGGAATTCCTCTTGCTTACAAAAATCGCCTTACATGCAACAAGTAACCTATTAGTACAACATATGCAAGAACACCTCCACAAGTTATCACAGTGTAACAGAGGAAAACATATCAGCCAATTTCATACAAAGGCAAATCTAACGGCAGTTTTGGACAACCCTTGACTGCTACCCTCAAAAATTGCACATTTCAATAAATGAAATCATTTAGAATAAAGCCAAGCAATGTTCTTTTTTTACTATCAATACACTGACAATTAGGGTGGATAAGGTGTCCAGAAAGGTTTTTAATGTTTTTTTAGCTTACTAGATATTCCAAAGAGTTGTTTCAGAAGGAATTTGTGTAAGAAACTTTAGCTTCCAGTGTTATCAGGCCAAGTCCTCTTCTGCAATTCAGACAGACCTGTCAACACTACAGAAGTCTCTGTAGTCAAATATAAATCCCAGTGAAGAGCTATTTGAACAAAGACCATACCTTAAGTATTCACTGATGACATGCAATGAAAATTAAGCAAGCAGTAACAGGACTCCGTTTACATTAGGAGAATTCAGAAAGAGACTGTCGCAGTTCAGTTGGGGTACAGGGCTGGAATCTCACAAAACACTTGTGAATAGTTTACAGTCTCTCCTCACTTGACGCACAAAGTAACAGTTTCAGAATGAAGCATCTAGGTCATTCTTTGTATAAACCATATGCTAAGGGCAGAACTGATTTTTGGAGCTGCTGAACACTCAAACTCATGTCAAGAAAACATAGAGGTGCATCTTGCAATATATGGTCATTTTGTTTTCCTTAATACCCAGGTTTAGAAAAACAATTCTGTACGAACTCTTTACCACAATGAAACCAATTCCTCCACAGTGCTTTTCACCTCCTTAGGTTAGAAAAAGAGTACTTTCTATTACCTTTTCTAAGAGCAAACATTTTTGTTTCAATACATACCAACCTGGTTTGGGTCTGAGCCATAACCACATCTTTAGGCTACCACATTTGATGAAGGGCACACACTTAAACTACGGAATTATATGGAGAAGCACATTCCTGACATTCTCAAGTGTTTGGATGCTTTTATGCAAAGGGTCCTTTCTGCAGGTTATACTAATTTAATGAGAACAAGTAAGAATGACATACAACCTTTGCTTTCAAGACATGTATAAGAGTGCATAGTACTGGATGGCAACAGCTCTGTCCATAAAAAAAAAGAAAGACTAAGAAACACCAGTCCTGCCTCAAACCATGAAGATAAAAAGCAGCAGACCTACACAGACTGTGTGTGTGCACAATAAGCCAAATGGAAATCAAGAGACCTAAGTAGTCACTCTGCAGCACTGATCTTAGGCACTTGGTGCTGCGTTCTGTGCATTCTCTTTCGCCTCTTCAGTTTCACAGAGAAGCTGCCAGGTACTCAGCAAGGAAACATTCAGAAAGGAAATACAGACATCACTGGCAGTGAGTTACTGTGAGGAGATCAATTAGCAGTTCAGAGATGGCAGGGA
Source organism: Aegotheles bennettii (assembly GCA_013398125.1). NCBI lineage: Eukaryota > Metazoa > Chordata > Aves > Caprimulgiformes > Aegothelidae > Aegotheles > Aegotheles bennettii. The sequence continues at coordinate 298,305 of VZRW01001184.1, read as the reverse complement.
GAGAACAGATAATACTTTGTGAGGGAATTACTGCTGTACCACTGAATTCCATTAAACTCAATAAGCAACAAGAAGTTAGGCCTGAGGCAGAAAAAAGGTTAATGAATATGACTTTGTCTTTTTTCTTCCCAAAAGGCTCAGCTTCAGTGCTTTCCTACAATCTCAGATTCTGAATTCCAGTAAATTGAATTTTAGAAGAAATTTAAAAATAACCCTGAGAGTAAACATACTTTTTAAGAGCTGCTATTGCTCTACATAAATCAAACACAGCAAACATTTACCTGCACAGTATGCAGTATTTAATTTTCATTCCCTTTTTTCCTCATTTGGGATATGTACATGCAACCAAGAATTTCTTTCCAAGATCTACGTACTCAAGCTTTATCTATTGATTTTCCAAGTACTTAAACTTGTTACTACAGGATTATCGCATCAAGCAAGGAAAGAATAGCTGAAGCAAGACAAACTTTAATAAAGAAGTTCTCTTCCCTTGTGCCTTCAGTTTTCTAAAAAAGGATTCCAATAGTCATAGCTGCCACCACAGACCTTTACTACAACAATGATCTCCTTCCTTTGACTTAGGATTTACAACTGGAGGAACACCATTTAGTGTATCTCAAAAAATCAACTGTCAGTGTTACTGAACACTGCCACCAGCCTTTGTGTGGTTATAAGTGTAAAACAGCAAGAAAACAAAAGTATCAAGAGTGTCAAATTATGCATAAAAATAGACCTTTAATTTTTCTTAAGCTACAAAGTAGGCAATCAAGAAACTGACTAGGTCTATGCATAGTTAGGATTTGAAGTATACCAAAAAAACTTGAACCTTTTCAGTAAAACTGTTTGAGTAATGCATGGGTCAACCCTCCAAAAACCAGGATATCCCACTCTATACATAAAAGAATTTTGAAAAAGCTCCATGCATTCTCAAAGCTATTTTGAAGTTGATTTAAATACTTTATCTAACAGCTCTGCTATGGCACAAGACAGCACATGAGCAGTTTAAGGCTATTTTTTGTATGCATACATGTGAAAGCTGGTCTCGGATCAAGAGCTGTCATATTTTCTTAATTTTAAGTCTTTAATGTGGATTTGTAATAAAGTAGAGCTGCCATGGCAATAGTAGAGTTGTCCTGCATATAAAAAGGACTGAATGTTGTCCTGAATGCAGTATGGTTTTATAAAAAGCAAAAACCTCACACATTTACATTTGGGTTTTATCAGAGCAGCTCACTAATTTGTACAGTACATTACCCAATAACATACATACAACATAAACTACCAAATAGATGCTGAAGTACAACAACAGATGCAAAAGAAAGTCCTAGAGTAGGAAAGCTCACTGCTATTTGGGAGAGTCACTCTGTAATGAAAGCAAACATCAGAATGCAGTTTTGGTGAAGTGAGTTAAGTCTCAAGGCTGTAATAAAGGCTATTTGTTAACTTTAGCCCTTTGGTTCTTAACCATTCAGTTAAGATCTCCTAATAAAGCACTAGGCAGCTTGGCATTGATGGAGAAGCTCTTTACATGCTGTTACAGAAACAGAAAACTGACTCACAAGCACTCCTGAATGATCTGAACTTCTACAAAGCCAGACACACCAGGTTTAAACAAACCTATCTAAAGCAGTACATTTTAGGCTTCAAATTGCACTGTAACTGTTTCAAGAGAAACTAATTAATATCCACAAAATCTAGAAAAGAATTATCAACTGGTCCAATCACACAAGCGTGACGCACAAAGCCACTTATTTTAAAAGTGTCCCTCAACAACTACTTAAGTGTAAATCAGAGCCATTATTTCAGAACAGAGTTCTTCAGTCTCATCTGCACAATCCTATCTATTTTCATGTGAATAAATATGGTAACCCAAATTCTGCTTATTTGCCAATTTAACAGGTCTATTACTTTAATACTTTTTGGTACATTTTCCATTTGTTGAATTTTTGCATAATGTCTTAAAGGGGTTCATTATACTATGAACACAGGACTTGTGCATTCTAGTGTGATTTACACTTACTTGCTGAGTAAAGTACATTGCTAGCAATTATTTATGTAGGGTTTAAAGGAATAGCAAATGTACATCAAAACTGACTACTGTCTGCAGTTATGCAGGGCTTTTTTTCTCCCAAGTGAAATGTTTGCAACCAAATTTAGCATATTAAACACTAAACAAGATTGTTATATTTGCAGTATAATCTTTAAATAAATGCGGTTATGGGGCGACCTGAATATGCAACTGATCCATGGAAGCTATGTATACGCAAGCCAGTGAGAACCACGCATGTGTAACAGACCAATATTCAGACTTGGAGACTGTTCAAGATGACACTTTGAAATTACTGAATCTAACTCTGTAAAAGAGGTACAAGGTCAACTTGTTTTATAAGTTGATATGATACTGGTATTCAGGTCACCACAGCTTTTCCACTTATCTATATTATATTTACTCAAACACAAGCAATGCACTCCAGGGACACATGAGAAACCCCACTGAAGTTCCTGAATAGTTTGTCTGAAATTGCCTTTCCCACCCATTTTCATGTTATTATAATTTCAAAGGTACTATAGATGGCTGCATATCAGGACAGACCAGGTATCAAAAAATCCTTTGTTTTACACTCTAGCCTAAGTTGCTTATCAAAAAGAGAGAAAGCATCTGCTGCTGTAAACTTCTGTGTAACAGATACCATGCCCGACAAACCATCATCTTCAATGGACACATGAAGCACCACTATGACAAAAAGGAGGAAATCATGCACAGATATTTCGGTATGATGTGGCCAGGGTCTGTAATACAGTGATGAGTCATAACAGAGCAAACTCATGCCAAGAGTGATTACCTCTGTAAGTAGCCAAGCAAGCCTGTAAGAGGCAAGTGGCACCTTTTCTGGAAGAAAGACTACCTAGTAAGACAATAATATGTTTTTTCCCTCTCCCCTGCACAAAAATCCTATGGACAAATAGAACAATATTGGGGCAAGTTCTTTAAAAAGCAATTTTTCAGCCAATAAACCGACACCAGTGGGAATTCTGTAAAGGAAGGAGTCTTAAGAATGTGACTTACCTGAAGCACAAACTTCCAGTATCAAAAACATGTACCCTATATACTAACACTGTTTTACGAATACTCTTCCATTTTAAAATAAGTTTCAAACACACTAACTTGTCTTACTTTGTTTAGGGCTGAGGCTGTCCAGCAAGGTCATGTATTTTGAGACTGCTGAAATACTTCAGCAATCCTTTGGTCCCAGGAGCTGTAAAAAAGTCAAGTAAGAACCTTCCCTACGAAAAAAAAAAAGCTCGAAGGGGGGAAGGATCATCACCAGGAAAGTGTCTTCTAAACACCATCTGCTACACACCAGAAAAGGCAAATTTTTGTTACAAAATACACATTTTCATACAAAAGACATCTTGCAAAACCATCTGATTGCCCCTCCCTCTGCAGATTACAATGGTAAATGGGGATCAGTGGGTTGGGCTTGAGATTTTTGTTTCAATGGGAAAAACAGTCAAAGGACAGATAGCATCACAACAACTGGTCCTTTAAATGGCAAAGGATTATGACAGTCTTTGTTTCCACCAGTGTTTAAAAAAGCAGGAAAGAAACAGAACCGGAGTCTTCACAGGCAGAAAGTGCAACAGAGTATCAGCTGCTGCATCCTCCTGAACTTCTCAATGTGCTACTAAACTGTCTATTATACAAACAATTAATTTACAACAGTGCCATAAATTGTTAAAACAATGCAAATAGTGTGATCAGAAAGGTTCAGTCAACTGGTTCCGATTTTTTCCCGGTAGCTGTCAGAAAAATGTCAAGACAAACTAAATCTATCCTTCAGCTTCCTCAATATGTCCTGATTGCTGGAGTATAGAGGTCTGTGGTATTACTGTACTTGTTCCACGAGAGATCCTGTCTTGATCTGTATTTGTAGACAAGGAAGACATAGAAATGGGCTGTAACAAACTGGGCGTCATGGTGGAGGAGACAGTCAGGCTGTGTGTAGTGCCCTTAAGTGTGAGATCCTGTGTGGGGAGAAGTGGCTTGAGGATGCTGACAAGACAGAACGCAGAGCCACTTTTAGGAATGAAATTCACTTTGTTCTTGTCAGGGCAGTAGAAGGCTGGAATTTCATGCAATGGCTTTGGTCTGAAATAAAACACAATCGTTTTAAAATTACATTGAACAATCAGATTCTGTCAATGGCAGGTATGTATTGCTGAACATATCACCAGAGAGAAGTTGAGGTTTAAACTTGAAGTATTTCAGGTACTCAGTACTGCCTTAATGACACACCCACCTCACAGCAAACAGCAAAATGGTTTAAACTGCTTGTTTACATACAAGATAAACAGCACGTTCCTAGGGCAGGCTGTCTCCAAACCCAAGGAAGACACTGACTTCGTCTTGCAGACCACAAATCCTGTCCATGAAGTGGAATATCCAATCTATAAGAAAGTATTCTCCATCACATTCCCCAGAAACTTCCACAATCCAACAAGTTCTGCCCCACACAGACTCATTATATAGCAAACCTTGTGAAGGAAAGCTGGCATAGCTTTGTTCTTAATATTGCATATTCTCAGAGCTGTTCTTGATCGTACAGGGATCCCTTTTCTAGACTGCTGCCTCTTTTGCATGCTCACCTGAGTGTGGCCTGAATCTCTGTAAAATATGAGCCTAAAGTAGCTTAAAATAGAAAAAGCTTATTAGCATGACTAGCAGGTCAAGGAAGATGATTCTCCCTCTCTATTCTGTTCTCATGAGACCCCACCTGGAGTACTGTGTCCAGTTTTGGAGTCCCCAACATAAGAAGGACATGGAACTACTGGAGCAAGTCCAGAGGGCCATGAAGATTATCTGAGGGCTGTAGCCCCTCTCCTACGAAGGCAGGCTGAGAGAGCTGGGGTTGTTCAGCCTGGAGAAATGGCGACTCCAGGGAGACCTCGTAGCAGCCTTCTAGTACCTGAAGGGGCTACAGGAAAGCTGAAGAGGGACTTGTGACAAGGGCATGCAGGGATAAGATGAGGGGAACCATTTCAAACTAAGAGAGGGTAGATGTAGATTGGATATTAGGAGGAAATTCTTTCCTGTGAGGGTGGTGAGACACTGGCCCAGGTTGCCCAGGAAAGTTGTGGCTGACCCTCCCTGCAGTGTTCAAAGCCAGGTTGGATGGGGCTTGGAGCAACCTGGTCTGGTGAGAGGTGTCCCTGCCCATGGCAGGGGGGGTGGAACTCTGATCTTTAAGGTCCCTTCCAACCCCAAACATTCTATGATTCTACAGACTTACTTAAAAATTCAACACAGAGTAAAATGTAGTATGGCCAAAATAGCATCCACAATCAAGCACTTATAACGTGGGAAGGAAATGTGGAACGCACATTTAGACCCTGACTTGCAGTTTTGCCATATCAGCATATAGCTCTACCAACAGAGAGGCATGCTTTACAAAAGACAGAGTTGGAAGGGAAATTGTGGATAGCACAGAAATGCCTTCTGTGTCTCTCTCTAATCCTGCAGTGTAAATTTACTAAGCTAGCCTAACTCTCCTTAAAAACCAGAGTATGGGAATCTGTTCCAAAGCTTCTCTTCCCTGCTGGAAAGTAACATAAAATTTACACTCGTTTTTTCTTGTTGCCAACATTGCCCTTTAGCCTGTAAATTCCCACTCTCTTCCATGTGTTTGTAAGACAGCCATATGCACCTCTATCTTCATTCTACTAGGCCAAACAAGCCAATCTTTCGGTCTACTCTTGTCAGAGATAACTCTACTCTGAAAAGTAATTCTGTTCATGAAACAGGGCACGTTTCCATGTTAGCCGATTCTTCAAGTGCCCAGAAAATTCAGCCCCATTTATAATTTTTTTTTCACAAATGAAAATCCTGTAAACTTCACATACAAATAATGTTAAACAAAGGTTGAGCTTTAAATAGTTACACTTGTGTATACCACATACATGTGGGCTGCAAGTACCAGATGCGAGAAAGATTTTTGCATGAGACTGCAGTGTTTAACAACTGCTGAACATTGTTCAGGTTTACACATAGCTAGGTGGTAACTTCTGTAGAAGCCTGTTTTACTCTACAGCAGAACAGTCCTACAGCTATGTGGCAAGGATAACCAAAAAGAAATGCAAATGCAAATCAAATCACAATAGAATATGTTCTTGGAGCAAGTGAAGACTCATCTGTTGGCAGCATAGTTTACACTCTAAAACAGAGACAGGTAACTTAAGGTACTGTAACTGTACAGGTAACTGTAATATAGTCCTAAAAGAATTATAACCAAATTATATTCCTTGTATGATGAAACAAAATTTTTAACTATAGGTGAAGATTCTTGCATCCAAATGACATAAGGGTAAAAGAACTCCACTGAAAATTAATAACATAAAATCCCCAGAATATTCCCAAATGATAAAAGCTGGCTTTTTCAGAATAACCAAGGCATCAGATACTCAGGGTCAAATTCACCCCTCTGCCACTAGAAGTTTCACAACTACATAGATGTAGTTTAAAAGAATATGGTCTTCCGAGTCTAGATTGCTGGATGTGCCTGTCAAGCTGTGACAGGTATTAGCTGATGCACCTGCATTACAGCTGCTTAGTACATCTCTGTATCTGATTATTTGAGTTCCTCTCCCACTGTCTGCCAGGTAAGAGACAGTCCTCTCAAGTCATTCTGGTTTAAAAAAAAATAATCTCTCAAGGATGTGATTTTAACACAGAATTCTATCAATAAAACACATACATACATATCAGTATATTGTCATACAAAACGGAGATCAGGCTATTAGCATGGATCTAGTAACTGGACTAATAATTTTATCTGACACAAAATCAATAAACCAACTAGCAACTCTGAATGTTACATGTTATTTCTTATGTAGTAAAGATCAACTTACAAGCTTTCCTCAAAGACTTTCACCTTTTCACAGCCCTCTGGAGGTTCACGCTTGAACATGTAGCTGTTGTTGGGTTTTGGTGAGGTAGCATATTTTGGCAAGGGAGAATTATTCCCATTCTCTGCAGGAACAGAGTATCTCATTACTTAAATGTGTCACATTATGAAAAATAGTTACTATCTTTAAATGACGTCCAAATTGAAACCCACTTCATTATCAATGTTACAAAACAAAGAAACATTTTTATTCACTTCCAAGTCTGTGTGTGCAAATAAGTTTATCTCAATCACCTTCCTCCTTATATCATTTTCAGGCTCCTCTGCAACCTCTGTTCATTCCTGGACACTCTGTTTGTAACCACAAACCTGAATCTATGGTCCTGCGCTGCCATCACCTAGCCAAAAGAAACTGGCAGAAGCTATATTGCTTAAAAACCAGAACAGGTTTATGCTAATTTATGAAATTCACCTAGCATATCTCAGAAAACTTCTGGTAAAAAAAAATGGAACCCCAAACAGTTAAACTTTTATGGGTGCGCATATGAAAAGCTGGAAGGTTACCCATTTTGCCCAAAATCATACAAATTACCTAACAGAAGCAACAGGACTAGCCTACCTTGCTGTTACAACTATCACTGTACACTATTGCTGCTTCAACTTGCTTAAAGCACTCAAAGAATATATCATTTAACAACAAAAACTTGTTTGGGAAGCACACTCCTCAGTCACATCTATTCAGCTTCAATTACAGAACACTAGATGCGTGTGCACACATGGTATTTAGAGCAATTTGGAAAAAACAGATCACTTACAAAGAAAAAAACATTCTACTGTTTCTCCATGGATGTGGGAAATAAACCCCCTCTTTTACTACATGTTCATCCACATAGTAATGAGTTAAAGTTTTGCATTGTTGAACTTCTAATGTTACACAGTACCTTTATCTCTGGAATCAGCAAGATGATCATCTGTAGAACATGGACTTTCCTCACTGCCTTCATTACAGATGGTAAGAAATGAGATTGGAGATACTGACTGGGAACGACTGCTGTTGTTACTACCCCTGTCTGCTCCACCAGGCGTTTGGGTATCGATGCTGCGAGTACTACTGCTACGCTGAACCAACGGGGGTGGTGCACGGTGCCCATCTGGAATATCTTGAGGCTGTTAAAAATAAAAGGTATCAGATGGCTGCTCTTATCTAGTTAGCAATTTCTTTAAATCAAGTAACACTGAGGAGTTTTTCTGGTTTCATAAAACTGAAGTGGAAAATTTTATTCATTACACAAGCCTCCAACTGAAAATAAGTCAGGTTCAGAAACTAAGAACAAGTTTTCAGTATTTCACATAATCACAGAAATGCTGAGGTTGGAAGGGACCTCTTGAGATCATCTAGTCCAACCCCCTTTGTTCAAGCAGAGTTAGCTAGAGCAGTCTGCCCAGGACTACAGCAGTCAGGTTTTGAGTCTCTCCACAAACAGTAATTTCACTACCTCTCTGGGCAGCCTGCTACAGTTTTGAGTAGCCTCAAACATGAAAAAAACCCAAAAACGTTTTTCTTGTGTTCATATTGAATTTAGTATTTTTTTGATTTATGGCCACTGCCTCTTGCCCTGTTGTTGGGTGCTACTGAGAAGAGTCCAGCTCCCTCCTCTTCATTCCTGCGCATCACATATTTATACACAATGAAAAGATCCCCTTGAGCTTTCTTTTCTCAAGGCTGAACAGTCCCAGCTCTCTCAGAGTCTTGTCATATGAAAGATGTCCCAGTCACTTAATCACCTTTGTGGCCTATAGTTCTGATACTTTTATTACTAAATTTACCACTAAAAATACAAAAAAAATGAAATTAAAAAGAGGCAAGTTATGCTTCAACCAGAACAGGGACAGTTCAACACGGACAAAGAGAAGTTACTAAAAAACTCTCAAAATAGACCTTTTGTCTTTTCCCCTGTTCTACTGATATTCCTTATTTTACTGGAAAACTAAATTATTCCACAATAACCATGGAAGAAAAGAGGTTCAGATTCAAGGTTTAACTATTTCCTTCTTTCTCCTTTCCAAGAGACTTTTCAACTAGCTTTATTAAAGAAAAATAAATTCCAGACAATTTTAATTAAAAAAATGTGCAAAATAAAGCTTATGACTTAAAAACCTCAAAGCAAAACAAAAATAATTCTAGAAAGCAATCGTGGTGGCAGATACATACAACAAGTTGTTCCTCTTTGTCTCCAGTCTCCTTAATTATTATCTCAATCTCCTGATTCAGTCCTTCTACACTGTTTCGGAATCGTGATCCTGTTGTTTTGGTAATAGGTATCACAGGAACAAGAGCACTCTTTGGGATGGGAGCCTGGAGAACCAGAGACAGTGAGAAAGCAATGTAGATTTACTTACACAACCCAGTTACTGTTTCTACTCAAAACTGAACCTTTAAAACCTAACACATCTACACCTCAGTATCAAGGATCTACATGAAACGATTGTGTTAAAATGGATACCTTTAATGAAGATACAGGCATCCTGAATTTTGTTTCACATCTAATTTCTAGCAGGAAAGCTTTAACAATCTAGTCTCAAAACTTCCCTTGATATGGTCTGCCTCCAGCTCAACTTTGCTTTACAAATGAAAATATAACAGTAAATATTTAAATGTACCCAATTTTGAAGACTTTAAAAAATATTCACATTCCTTCTGAAATGAGCTGTACCACAATTTCCCTTTCTTCACTGTTGGATTTACCACTCGTAACTTCATTAACATCATATTTTAATGACATGACAAATGCAGAAGGAAAGTTATTCCACAAATGCAGGACAACATTGTGCTAGAAATGAAGACCAACATAGTAACTACACTAAGCCAGAAAAAAAAGGTTGACAAAACAATTTAGGAAGACTTTCACAGAAAGAATAAAAACCCAAACCCAAATGTTAAAACATAGTTGCTTCAGAATACAGATTGACATTTTAAAAATCCAGTGTTTCAAAGTATGCGTGAAAACTCCATTCTCAGAAAACAGGTTAGTGACATTTTCCAAAGCCCCTTTTGGTACATCACAACCTCTCGAGATTTCCCCATCCTTTCCATTAGCATCCTCCCCCCGGTTAAAAAATCATGCTACTAGAACATTGGAAGATTCTGCCCTAAACTTCAGCACAGACTCCTGGGGATTACGCAGGGCACTACTACAGATCATGGATTGCTTCCTGCGAGCATTTAGTTCAACTCAAAAGACCAGCATGACACCTAAAGTCACAGTAGAATTCCTGTGTAAAATTTCTAGACTCTACGGCCTAGTGAGCTGTGACTGAGGACATCTCCTCTGCTGACCAAAGGAAGGTAGCATTCTCGCTTGTCTTCAAAGCAGTTTGTGGCTTTTTTAATTTTTCCTCTAATAACAAGACTGTACAGACAGACACCAAAGCATTGCAACTTCTCAAAAAACCACAAAATTTGTCTGGCAGAAAAACTACCTTAGAAAACTTAATGTAAGAATTTTAAGCATAGATCATAATGCAGACTTATTTCCACAATTACAAATCTGAGGCAAAACTTCAGAATTATATTGGTTTTGCCTTACCAAAACATTAGGATAGCTTTTAAAAATAATAAAAAAAGAAGGCACAAGGACTACAACAGCTTCTATTCAGGAAATGCTTGTGACTGTTTATGTCAACAAAGCCTAAACATTCTCGTAATGGCCAAACTTGGAAAGACTTTTATAAGTCTTGCCTGAAGATGAAAAAGAGAAAACAGAAACCACTGGAGAAGAGCACAAAAAAAGCCTGAGAAAGCAACTCTGCTAATTTGGTTCCAAACAAGGCCCTGAATCAACAACCAGTAAACTAATACATGCCAACATCCAATCATAACACAGGCCTATCAGCACAAGTTCAGGCATTAATAAAGACTGTTTATACACCCAGTTATTAAACATACACATTCTCAGTACAAAGTGAACTTTTTTAACAAATAGAAAGCAGAATGTAAGTATCCTTGTCTAAGATTTCAGCAGTCACCAGCAAACCATGGGAATTCGCCATCTTCTAAACATGATTGCCTACCACAGAAATTCTTAGAATCATAGTACTATGAAGAGCTCCAAGTAGAAAAGCATAAGTTGCTCCAGTAAAGTTCATTATGGTTCTATACATGCCAAGGTCACCTGAGGAGGCTATGACCTTTCTGCAAACCTCTCTTCCTGTAAAGAGTGGCAGTATTGAACACTTCTGACATCATGAAAAAACAAATTGCTCTGGAAAAAAATGCAGTCAGCAGCAAGGACTTGATTCAAGTTTCCCAATTCTGAGTAGAGCAACAGAGAGCCTGTGTGGATTTCTTTTTTCAAACAAAAGTAATGGAAGAAAGAAGCACAACTAAATAATCAGTTGGAGGCACTTAGGAGGTAAAGACCACTGTAAAAATGTTGGTAAAACTTAAGAATTGTGACAAACCTTCAGTGTTTATTAGTAGGGAAGGAAAGAGGAAATAAATCCGCTGAAATAACTTTTTAGTTTTAACTAGAAGAGTAAGCCATTTGCAAAATGTTAAACAGTGTACCTGATCTCTGCAAAGAGACTACCAAGGCATTTCCTAACACATTTTCTCAGCCTTGCCAGGAATTCAACCCCTTGAGCTCAGAAGCCTTTGTACAACCCTCTAGAGTCAACAACTTCAAGTTTCCTTCAAGTGGTAATGTAAAAAAATTTCTAAATATTCAAATCACTAACTGCAAGTGTTTCCACACAGTCCTTCCCACAAACCCTGAAGGAACTGATCTGCTGCCAGAAATTCTAGTTTAGCAGTTCCCTAGAAAGGAATGAGAAAGCCTAGAAACTCGGCCCTTGATGCCCATGGTTACAGATTTTCACTGACTTAGAAAGCAGCCTCTAAATGCCATTAATCTAAACCCTTCACTTACTCTTTTTGAAGCCTTTTGTAACTTCCCCCTTTGCAAGTAGCTGGACACAGCTGGCAAAAAATTTACCAAAAAAACCCAATGGTTTGTCTTGTAACACAATGCTGAAAAAGCTGCTTTGACTCTGTTTATATTTTAAGGTCTGTTTCACAAGCCCAAAAACTAATTATCTGTTGTGCAATACTTTATTCACATACTCTAAAATTTGGCAGAATGCAAAAGACCTCCATACAGGAAGCAAACTTTCATGAGTATAATAAAGTAATTATGATGCAAAAAAACTTTATATACATAATTTGGGGGTCAGGGTGTTTTTCTAGTAGTAGCACCACTGTTGATTTTCAAAATTAAAAACCACCGAGATTATCTATGTTAAAGTGACAACAGTTTAGCATTCAGAAACCTACAAGTTTGTACAATACCAAGCCAAACCTGTTAAGACTGCAGGTGATTCTCCAGTGTATTAAGGGCCTACACCAAAAGTTCCTCAGTACACCTGTTTTGATTGAAAAGCCTCAGTTGCTCACAAGTACAGAACAAATCTTCAAACAAGTTTACAAATTTGGATAAAATATCTGCATCAGGTACTTTGACATGCCTTTTTTATTAAATGCATCTCACCAATTTTCATAAACTTTCTCACAAAACCCTAGAAAGGAATTGGGTCATTTATTAGTCTTTCTTCTTTCATCATTTTGGACTCTTCTGACTTGAGCTACAGTAGTCACCAAGATTAGCAGCATCTTACACTATACCTGCACTTCAATAAAGCAAATCAAACTGTAGGAATTTGTACTAGGCAGCCTGTTTCAAATTCAAACCGTTCTTCTGCTGTACAGAAGAGGAGGAAACAGTTTCATTACAAGATTTAAAGAGTTTGAAGAAGTCATTCCTAAATTATGTCAAAAAGTGTAATTCTAAAAACCCCAAACCCTATATATCATACTTCTAGTAGCACAGAATTCAAACTAATAACAAACTGAATTCAAGAGGCACTTATATCCTGAAAATTCATGACTCCTAATTAAATGAAGTACAGCAAGGATAAACTAAGGCCTGAAACAAAAGATGCTACTGATTTTTGTACAAAGCAGGATTTAAGAACAGTGCAGGAGAAATTCAAAACACTGCTCTACTTATTTCCATTCTTTAAGCATAACAGATTCACTCAAACACCTGACTTCTATCTATGAAAGAACCTGGCTGCTCAGGACTGTATGTATGGTTCTCCCTCCTATTTCTTATTTCATCTTTTATCAGAATGGTTAAGTGCTGTAGAGCAGGATACATGCTAATGTCACAAAAGTTTCCCTACTTGGGCTAAATTATTTCCAGAAGGATGGAACAACAGAAAGGGAACAGTTTTCATTAACTGGTATCAAAGTACGTTATTTATTAGAAGAATGCTAACTACATTTCAGGAGTACTTTGAATATGATTAGATTTGCAGAGAAGCTTCCCAGCTGAAGTACTTTCTCAATTCGCAACTCTGACAGTTCCACAGTTTCTTTTAACTACATTGACTTGCAAGGCAATTGTGAGAGATACATTCTTTATGTAACTGTTTAAAAAAAACCCCATGTGTATCATAAATATACATACATGAGATATTGGGGGGGGGGGGCAATTTTCTTCTGAAAAAGTGACCAAACTTTCCTATTGGTTTTCTTCAAGTTACTCAAGTAAAACAGACTTGAAAAAGGATCTGTGTGTCTAAATGCTTGTTAATTTTTTTCCACCTGGTATCAACTGAGCTAAAAATATTACCTCTCTGTTAACCTGACCTCATTAACAGTCTTGAGATAAAGCCAAAACTGCACACAGAACATGTGGTGGCTCAGCCACCACAATTTCTGAAGTATTTACCAGTTAAGTCTCAAGGCATGATAAATGACAGGAAAAAAAATAATCTTACAAAGGCTGAATGAAGCCATCAAGAGTATAAACATTTTTTAATTAGAGTACATAAAAATCCCACTGAATGGGCTTTTGTCAGGTAAGCTCTCCACATCAGTTCATCATAGGATTAGACAAGTGCTATTGTCAAGACATAAAGCATGATCAGTAAAAACTACAATTTTATTTGAGCATATCATTTTACTACCAGTTTGCTCCATACCATCCTCTACGTGCAAATTCATAATTGTTACAGCAATAGATAATGAAAAAGATCAACTATGGTTTTAGATTAAACTCTGTCAACCTTTTGTAGAGTCTGCAGAATACACTTTAAGAGTCTTACATTAAGGATGGCTCTAACTATCTGCAATTCCTTTAGAGTTGGAGTTCAAAGCCAACCCAGCCAAGGAACAAAAAGATCTGGGACCTAATACACTCAAAGAAGTCAAAGGAAACTGATCTACTTCATAAAATTCACTTATGGGTACAACATATTTAGCAGTACGTGGTATTTCTAAGTTCCTTTTAAGACAAATCACAGCCTTTAAAGAAGTTAAAAATAGTATTAGCTACCCAATGCACCCAAAAAGCACATAGCCTTACCTGACTGTGGTTAACAGCTGCATGGTTACCATGAAATGGAGACTGTCTTTCTTTGTCACGATGATGCCTGCTGCTGTGTTTACTTCTCTGCAACTGTTGACGCAATTTTGCGATCTAATAAAGGAAAACTTGACATTAGATTTCACCAGATATAAGCAGGTACACACACAGCTTCACCAATTTATTTTCTCTCTTAGTTATAATCCTTTACTACCACAATGTTCATAATTATTACCAGCACTAAATTAGACCCAAGTTCTTGCAAACCTAACATGTTAGCTACCAGTTCAGCTGGAGCCCAGAAGATACTTCTAGAGGCTTAACGAAAGAACTTTAAATACATAAAGCTTGAAAGTAGCTTGGTCACTGCTGTATTTCCTCCTTTGATGAAGAACATGACCTGCATTTGACACTTTCCCACACATTCAGATTAAAAATTTTAATAGTCCTGCATTATTATATGAAATCAATACAAAATTAATAGCTATTTCTTATTTTTTACCAAGCCCATGATCTGGATAATAAAACAAAGCAGTACAATACTCACGCCTTACCAAAAATGCACTGTAACAGTGCAGAAAGTAAAAAAATAAATCCAAAGGTATCTCAAATAATAGCATTTCTGACCTCCTTGAGTTGTTCATTGCTGCCCCATGATGATGAACGCTTGTGTGAGTTTCTCTTCTTTTCTAAATACTCTTCAGCCCAGGCACTTTCTGTCTGCAGCAAGAAGATTACAGGATTAATTAAAAAAAAAAAGGTAATACCTACTTTCTAGAAGAATATTTTGGGACAAATTAAAGAGAGAACAGTGTTAAGATTTGCTAGATTCAAAACTGCAAGCAAAAAGTAGCCACTGACCAGAAGCCTTTGACAAATAAAGTATAAAAAGTGGAGTGAAACTATGCAATTTTTTTAAAAAAAATACACACAAAAAACCTTTCAGACCTACTCTAATAATACAGGAATGTGCTAGTTTCCCTTCCAAATTATTGAGCATAGAACAATTTAACAGCCAGATGTACCACAAGCTGCAACAGAGCTCTGAAGAACCAGTACAACGGTGCTGAATGTGGGGGAGTCGATACGTTTTATTTCCTTCACAGATGCCGACATTATTTCTGATGCAATAGCAAGGGTAGCTTGGTGCAAACATTGTGAAAGCTTGCACCAGTACAGCTTCAAAATTACGTTTGTGCTCAGAAGAATCACAAAAAGGAAAGCAAGGCATGTAAGTACCACTAGAGTTATTGCAAAGCAGGGAATTAATTTTATGCCTCAAAGGGCTTCAGGTTCATAGTTGTCTCAGGCCAAGCAGAAAGCATCACTAGTTACACTAAACCAAAGTCATTAACTTTTAATAAAGAAACTTGCAAACACACTGTGATGCAAAAGTTCTGAAAAATTCTAAGTATCATTAAGACAAACTGCATTTATTTAAGGTAACAAATTGCACAGGCAAGCCTGTGATAACACCGTATGTTTTACGGCCAGTTTGTACTCCATGTCCAGAACGGCCTTCAAAAAGAGTGAACTGTAAAGGCTCTAAGAAGAGGGATAACAACAACTACCAGGAATCTCTGTGCAGGCACAAGATATACACCTAATGAAGCAGGGGGAAAGATTTCTGGGAGCAGTTTACACACTGAATGAGAGAGTGAATTCCTTTGAATTCACCATTTCCACAGTGCAGCTCTCGGCACACAGCAGTGATCTCGCTCACTCAGTCTCAGGAGTCACCGATACCTCACTTTCTCCTACAGAGAGGAGCTTTGATTGCCTCAAAGCCTTCATATTTAGTGTGCAACAGTTGTTCTTACGTTTGAGACTAATGGCTTACAAGCCACAAGCTAACCTTACTTACCCCATCTGTACTGAGCACACAGAAACTCATAAGGCCTTTGATGATATGGTATTAATCCATGGGAAAATGGAGGTGTAACTGCAAACATACATGTTGCAGCTCCTACCAGTTTCAGTTATACGCAAGTTTCAAATAAATGAAACCTTCACCATCAGTTGTTTTTCATCTTCATAATTCCAAATAAAAAACTAACTAGGACAAATCTGAATAATGAAGTTAGTACATTTGCTTTGAAATGCCTATTTCATAGCAAAATTAGAATTCACTAGAATCTGTTTTTCCAGAAAGGCACTCATTTTCATCATAAAACAGAGTAACTGATAGCCCCCATTCCCAAGCACCAGTCTTTGTCCAGTCAGTTCTCAAAATGGAGTCTCATTCTATTCTCTAAGCTCCTGAAACACTAAGTTTTAGCCACTAATTCTAACTTCCCAGCTCAGCACAACCATTATACTTGCCTACAGGAATCTAATTATCACTCAAATCAGTCTTTGCATTTAATTTATATTCAGGACTTTGACTTTAGATTCAATACTTATTTCATTAATTAGTATACAATTCATTTTAAAGGATTACAGGTTGCTTTGATGCTAATCCTCAAAACAAATAGTCAAATCTTTTCAGAGCGAGAGCAGGTACAAGACATTAAATTATAGGAAACCTTTACATTAAGGCAGAACTGTAATACTATTTGAGCAAGTCTCCTACTTATTCCCCATATTTTGTTTACAATACTTATTTTCAAGAAACACAGACTCAACAACCAATAGACAGAGACGGATTTCTATTTTCCTAGGTTATTAAAGTACTACTACTTGGTTTTTAGTTACTACCATTCACAACATCTTTCTGCTTGTTCTAGAATAGAAGAGAAATGAGCTTAAGGCTAAAGTTTTCACAGGTACTAGGACACTTCAAAAAAGTCTTAGAGGCAAAAACTTTGCAGTTGAAATTAATTATTCTTTAAGAATTAAAAAATTATTCTTTAAGAATTAAAAAATACAAATGTCTCACTTTAACTTGTAAGTTTGACATAGCTGTATTCTAAACAGCCACAGGCAAAGCCAAACAGGTTTGATTCAAAGGGAAAAAAAGAAGAGATTACAAACAGCAGCACTTAAAACAATACTTGCATGTATGAATTCTAGGACACTCAATAATACACTTATTCATTATCCAACAAATGTTCTGCATGTATGTAATTCAGTCTGGTTTTACAGACAGGTTTCATCAAAACAATCACTCGAAGCAGGAGTCTGACACATAGGCAGTCTCTGTGTGACCTGGGATCTCTTATAAAGCTCATCTATGACCTATGGGCATCTCCATAAAGACTTACAAGCCAAAGTGTGTCATTAACTGCTGCCTCCTCCCAGTCTGCTTCCTGAATGACTCTCTCTGCCATAAAGCTGCAGATTCAAGATACCCTGCTTACTCAACTTGAAAATCTTTTATATCTTAGTAGATTAAATTCCCATTCCCTGAATTTTTGAAATCTGAACACACCCATTTCACATGATATCTGAAATTACACACTGGAGTCAGAACATCTTGTAAGTGAAACTTCATCCAAACACCACATTAAACAATACAAATGGACAGCCTATACTATCTTGGGAAACTAACTGTTGTAAATCACATTCTAAACATGTTCCTAGCTCAAACGGTTGCTCTCAAGCACACCAGAAAGATTAAAAGCAACAATGCCTCTTCAGTGCCATACCAACACAAGCTTTGGACTTACAGATAGATATAAGTCTGTATACCAAAGTTTTCTATGGGTTTGATAAATTTTAAATTAGGAAGTGCAAACAGATCATTCCATTTCCCTCAGCAATATACAAACATCAATCACCACTAAATTTACTCATTCTGCAGAAATATCCAGTGCCCTTTACAGTCTTCCCACTAATCTTTGCAAACATGTTTCCCCTTATACATGAAAGCCCCACGAGCACAGCACCCAGATGTGTCAGAATTGAAAGAAAGACAAAATAAAAATAAAAGCAAAAAAAGGATGATGTTTAATCTGGCTGGAAAATACACAGATTATAAAAGCACAACCATGACTCAAATTAAGCTAAAATTAAGTTGCAAGAGAGCAACTGAATATAACAAATACTTTGGTAGGAGTAGAGAAATGTAATTATTTCAAAAAAGTTATCCTAAGAAATCGTATCTAAAAATAAATAGCTAAGGCAGCCACACTAGTTAAATTCTGCCCTTTAATGATGCCTTTTAATAGACTAAGCATGAACAGCAACTCCTTGTATATCATACTCCTTCCTTCAGCTTCCTCCTCTCGCTAACCATCTTCTAACCGTTTTTCTGATTCATTTTACTTCACAGAAAACTTGTTCCTCAGCTCTCCTTTCTTCACCAGTTTCTATCTCCACCTTATCCACACTGTTATGTTCCCCTACAGAACACCTTACTTCCCTACTGATCTGCTTTTTGAATTGTGGTCCTTTCTGCAAAGTGTTGTGGATCTTGAGAAGGCTGAACAGCAACAATCAACACTGCAGACATCATCTGCTCAACATCCTGCACACTTGAGTAGACAGAACACCAAAATCTAGGTGGCCACATTTTTCACTGTTACCAAACCTAAGGCAGGCTCAAACTCAAGTGGGTCCCACATGCTGTTAGTTTATCTTCCAACTGCATTTTGCTTATGTTCTTTGGAATTGGAGGAGACCTGTTGTTGAAACCATGCTCTAGGAATAGCAATTTAAAATCTGGTATGTTTGGCTTTTTCTTTCGCTCCACAAGTTAGAGAAATCAACTGCCAGACTGCATCCCCAGAAGGAGAAATGAAACACAGGAATATTTTATGAAAAAAATCCATCTTGAATCTCTTCTGCACTCAGTAGAATACATGGAAAAACAGCTCCCTTTAAAGGGAATGATAAAAACAACTGTCACGATAAGCATATAATTTGTAAGGCCAGTGCCATTCAACTGTTTGTTGGTTCTGTCTTTACAGAAGGCACAGGACTAAACCATTAAGAGTTTGTGAAATTTTGTCAAGTTGTTGAAGTTTATTAGCAAATCATGTACTTCAACACTTTCCAGTTGAGCTGAATTTGAACATTATTCGCGAATCAATGAGGCAGCTCTTCAATGTATACAATTCTATACTTGGTGAATAGAAGCCAGGTGAACATTAAAGGCCTTTTGCAATCAGAAAATTAACAGTCTATCATAGGAAAGACTACAATTACTTTTATACAGGCACTACAGAGGCTTTTTAATTCAGTTTAAGACAGGCATACATATAAGGAGTCACTAAGTTCTCTCGTGTAAATTTAAACTAAATAGCACTTAATATCAGTGCAATCTAGTGTACTGCACACTGAAGAACAATGAGAAAACAGATGTGCAATACACTAGTGCTTTTATGATGCAAGAAGAAAGTGGAACTCTCAACATACATTACAGTTCACAGCCTCTTCCCAGAGAAGGACACAAATAATTCACATACGTTAAAGCAAAGGTAGAATTCCTGCAATTTGAAAGTTAACAGGAATTTGCAAGCAAGAAAGCCAAAGCGAATGTTTTCAAGAGAAAAAGCTTCCTACATTTAAATCCTGTCTTCACATTTAATTAGTCCGAAGACCAAAATCTGTCCTACCTGCGTGGCTTTGTCTCTCATACATGGAACAGCTTGTCCATGATTATCACGAGGCCACTGCCCAGCAAGGTACGGAGCAGCAAGTGTATCCAATGAGGAAGTCCTGCGAATAATACTGGAAGGGCTTGATGAAGGTGGTCTTGACTTGTCAGCTAGAATAAGAACACTTGATCAGAAAGAAAGCAAGGCAGACCACTTAATTATTTTAATCACCTGCAAGAGATCACATCAAGTGTTAAGTATACAACAAGATTCTTTTAATATGGGAATTAAGTTTGCTTTTCCAGGCTCCACTCAGTTTTAAAAAGCAATGAAATGTGTTTTTATGGTTTCATTAATAACATCCTGATGTCACAAATGTTGCATTTCTACTCACACACCACCATTTATTCCCACAAAGGTGCAACACACATTAGATTCTTAAGTGATGGAGGTTTAGAAGAAAAAAAATAGCTAAGTTTCTTCACACATAAAGGCCAATAGAGAAAATCTGTGCTGAACTTTTTCAATTTAATGCTGAGTTTAGAGTTCACCCCACTAGCCCTTTACCCTTCACCTACTTTAATTCAAGGGACACTATAAACTGACATGTTTTATTAACCACCCAGTATACGATATATGGCAGATTCATAGAGTTACGTCTAACCCTTAGATCCAGAAGTCAACTGATAAGGTAATGATTTACATTTTACGAGATATTCAAGACATCTCCTCCCTTTACATGCTACTTGATAACTACATTCATATTTGCCTGACACTACACCTTCTGCAACACCTTGTTTTTAGCATCTACATTGATATCACTTTTCAGAACAATTCAGATACTAACAGGAACCCTTACTGAAAAAAGTTAAATATAACCAGTACAAGAGGTAACATGAGAAGGAAGAATATGGTTAAAAACAAAAATTTACAACTGTCCCATTTTTCAATGATATCTTAAAGACTAACACTGCAAGCTATTAAGTGTAAACACTGTGAAGAATGTTCCTCAAAACAGTAATGGAGGTTTGTTAAATTAAAGAGACATTGACAAGCAGGAAAGACCCAGGGGTTAGATATACATATATGCTCACACATCATTTGTTACTAGCTATTCCAGATGTAAAATGCAAATCCAGAGATCACCATGATCTAAGCTTACTATCAAGTCATCTACTCCCCACAGAAGTACACCTGGAAGAATTGTGTATTAATCTTACCTATAATGAATGCAAAGGCCTAAAACAAATGGCTAGAACACAGCAAACAAGATACAGAGGTCAGATGCAAGTTTTACAAGGACACTGGAAAAAATGTTCTTCTTGACTGTGCTTTAGGATGAATTCTGCACTGGATGTATAAATAACATAGCAATTTGTATTCTACATAAATTCATTTATGGGCAAAAGAAGTTGTGCCTGATCAGCGATTTCTGACTGCTAGTCAGAAAACAAAAATACAAACACTGCCATCAGAAGCCCAGAATTCAATTTCTAAGCCACTTCAATCTACTCAAGATACCTAAGTATCAATAAAACTTGTTAGGTATAGATTTCAGTGATGTATACAACATCTTAGTCTCAGAACACCAGCCTTTTAAATGTAAGCCCAGTGACATTCTATATTAAATATCCTCATGCAAAATTGGCATTTGAAATGTACACATTAAAAGTGTGGAAAATATTTTCATTCAACTATAGGGAAATGATTATTAGCATTATAATCAGTCACATTCACCTAAAGCTTTCCAGAAAGCTCTTCTGGTTTATTATTTCCACTAGTACCAATAATGATAAAATCTTACTACTGAGCTCACAGTGTATCTGCTCTCATGGAATAGCAGGAAAGTTCAATTTTGGGGTTACCATGCACTTAAGACCCCTGTATCAAAGAAATTCTCTGATTACTACTACCACCATACAGCAGACTGAAGGGTCCGTTTGCATCAGAAGATTCAAGATGATTCCTTTTGTCTGTACCTTGGGAGACTGTGGCATGCTAATGCAATGGGTCATTCCTTAGAAATCACACTTGCTTCCAAAGTTACATCAAACACATTTGTCTCAGAAATAGCTGCTATACTCTCCCTGTTTATTTTTCTTCTGAACTCTTATTCTTCCTCTTCAATTCTTACCAATGGGAAAGAGAGAAGATGTGAAAAAAAGATTAATCATCAGGAAGTGTATGCAGTCAGCCATCTGCAAAGCCACTGCAGCAGACAGCTTCAAAACTGAAGCAGTAGAAACTATTACCCTCTCCCTGCCCCAACAAGAAAGGAGTGGAAGGAGTATTTTGCTGGGCAAACAGAAAAAAAAACCCGGAGAGCCTCTTTACTGTTGAAGTTCAAGGGAAGCTGTTCATTTCAAGGCACAAAATCTGTAAGTACTCTTTTTTCCTCCAATTTAAAAATTCCTCCAAGGAGTTCTGTTTTCAAGTTACTTTTATTTAGATGGGGCAAGGATGTTTGGATATGTCATTACTTACTTTTCCACCTTCACAACATGTCTTAATACAAATTTCCAGAGCCTACTACACAATTGCGCCTGCTGTTGCAAAACATTTCAACAGGAACACAGGCAATGTTTTCACCGCACTCTCCTCTGCAATACTTGAAGCAAGTGTTCAGCTGCTATTTTTCCTTGATGTGACCTACATAACAAGAGATCTGCCTCCATAGAGATAACAGTTACAACAGCTGTGGCTGATGGAAAAACAATGGAGCTGTTTCATCAAACAGACGCTTCTTGAATATTAGATCTGTTTTAATTGGCCTGATTATCTCTCTAAACCAATATTTGTGATAAATATCAGGCCTCCTATCCATCCACTATGACTCTAAATCTATTTAGAAACAAAGTCTTTCTGCAATCTGGCTTCAAACAAAGCAAAATAATAGAAGAAAACATAACAAAGTCCATAATGTGGGCAAATAACAAGTTACCACCTCTTCACAAGTCACTGCAGTGTAACCGACCAACTGAAGTTGCTACAGGTAAGCTGGTATCACGCACATCTACTGCAATTGTGCACTCGGGCAGCACCGACGGTGAGTTCAGCTAAGGCAGCCAAACTATGTGACTGAAGAGCAAAACTGAACAAATACAGATGCTTACCAATAACTAACTGAAAGGTAGGAAAGAGAGCACTGACTGGGGAAGGGGAGTCGTAACATACAGGTCCTACCACTGCAATTACAACTCACAATGGAAATTACAGTGTGAAAACACACACCTTTCAATTGAATACCTCATGAGAGAAAATCGCTATATATGAAAGAAAGGAGGGAAAAAAAGGTCTTATGCATAAGAAGGTCCTAAGAGACAAAATACTCTGAAAAATTCATCTCTCCATTTTTCAGAAGTTCAGAAATGTTGTCAGAATTGAAAAACAAGAATTACTGCAGAAATGTAACTTGAAGATTGATCTTACAGCCCCGTTGATATCTTCCTATGTATTTGAAATTAAAAGTTTTGAGAAAGGAAAATAAAAACTCCAAAGAAACAGCTTCTAACAGACACCATGAGAAAACAAAACAGAACTAGCAAGCAGCAGAAAGAGCCACTGGAAAAGCACAGGACACCATTAACCTCACAAAATTCCCTGACAGTTTTAAGTGAAGCCTTTTATAGAGGTAGGATATCGCAGAAAGTGAGAAAGAGCGAGACCCAACTAGCTGCTTAGACATCCAGCCGACCTTGTTCTTTTCTGGTCAGCCTTTTCCTCAGAAAGAACATTTCACAGGCTTCACCTACTTTTTATGTTCATTGGAAGTATTCAACAGGCTCAGACAGTATTAAGAACAGACACACAGCACAATTGTGTATATTCCCTTTGGAAGACAATCTTGGCTATTATCTTCACAAAAATATTTAAGAAAGACTCACACTTCTGCTTCTAGTAACTCAAAGTGATCCCTTGGTAGAATGACTAAGTCAATGTTGTTTTACAAAACCAAACCTCAGAAAGTCCAAGATGTTCAAGTTACTTGATTCTAGTGAATGAAAACATTTTTAATCCAAATAAACTCCCCTGAAATTTTGGCCACAAGAAAGCTAAAGTACAATAAAAGACAGCAAAAACAAATACACTTTCTTTACACCTACCATTTGTTAAACAGCTTAAGTAAGCAAAGCAGGCATGCAATGGCACACAAAGCCTCTTATCCTACACTACTATCTTTTATAACTATTGGTATAAGCCTTGGTAATTATTGTTGACAGGTCTGCAGCTATTATCATGTCACTCATCAAATTCTTACAATAAATAAATTCTACAGTGAAATTTAAGAGTTTAAGACTCTCTCATACTGTTACAACAATTTTCACCATTTCCTCTCACACAAGTAGGCTTCAATATTACTCTTCCATATACTATTTTAAACAATTAAAGGACAATAGTTCCAGATAAAACTAATCAATGTTTCTCCTTAATTTTCAGAGCGAGTTTAAATGTCCAATACAGTCAACAGGAAGCATCCAGTAAAGAAATCTCTCACAACCTCAAGGCTCCTGAAAGGGTCAGTAAACAACTGCTATAGCTCTGATCTTGACCTTGTTTTCACAGCCTGCTGCATTATTACATTTTTGGAGTTGAACAGGTAAAGAGGTGTGCGTGAAAACTGAACCAAAACTGGAGACTGCAGGACTGACCTCGTAGTGTAGAAACGAGGCCACACCAGTGACCGGAAGGACAAAGCACATTAACATGCACATAGAAACTGAAGGCTGTCAAATAGGCACCAGAGACCGTGGGGAGAGAAAGCAAAAGATGAAAACTGGGTGGTAGGAGGATCTAGGCTCTTGGTCATATTTAGGAGGGAAGCAGCAAGAAAAGCACAAATTCAAAAATTGTGCTGTGGAATCTTCAGTTTGTAAATATCCCATCACAAAATTCAGTTAAGTATCTCCAACACCTAGTTGCAAATCAGTTCAGAAAATAAGAAAATAAAACCCAAATCACCCACACCCAAAAACCCCACCACCCAACCCCCCAAAAGCAGCTATTAAGTCACATTTGTAAATTCACAAGTTGGGGTCCTCAAGTGTTAAGCAGGTTGATGAAAACTATGTTCAAAACTATTCAGCTGCTTCTGAGAAAAGAAAGTCTGAAAAACATGAAGTTGAGTCAGAAGTATACAACCTACGGAACCACTACCAAAGTTCAGAAGAAGCTATCATTTGTCTAACCTCGAGGTTCATTTTAATCTAAGAAAAACCCAACATGGCTGCAGCTGTAAGAATGAACAAAAGCCATCATCAGCTGAAAACTAGAAATGGAAAAATCCAAGTCATTCTGCAATAGATTCTGAGCGATACCCTGAAGTGGCCCGCATGGCTTCACAACCGTAGCCTCATTGGCAAAAATAAAAGTTCCACTTCCATGTTCTCATCTACCACTAAGTTTTGTCATCTAGATGAAGAGAAGACTGAAGTTAACTCAGTCTCTACCAAGCACTGGACTACACAAGTGTCACGCGATATTAAACATTGGTTTAGTTTGCCTTTTGGGCCAATACAAGTACTGTCCAGAAATTTAAATACATGGAGGCAATTAAATGTATACTACCCTTCCGTTTTCACACATCTTGTAAAAAGCTAGCAGAGTTATCTTAACACAGTAGAGTGATAAAATGACTCGTTTCTTTCTATATGTTAACTCTAAGATCCGGTGTAAAGTCAGCATGGTTTCAACAGGCTTCTAACGCAATGATCTGAGGACAGTGCAATTTTTCCACCCTAAGTGGTCTGACACATGCCTTTAAAACAGCTTTTGAACCTGGATCTCAAGGCTAGCCATCCTGTTCCTCATTCTCCAAGCCAGGCAATTGCATCTTGGGCAAGAGTTTCTATAAAGTTCACAGGAAGAAGATAGGATTTTGTGATATGTATAAAGTCTTTCAGATTACCGATTAACAAGAATCTCAGATTCACAATACACACATTCCTCTATCCAAAGCCTCAGAATATAACCTTGAATGCCTCCCAGTACTCTTATCTGGAAAGCAGAAAATCTAATTCCAATTCTAAATGCCTTTGTGGCACTGCTCTCTTACACTGCAAACAAGCAGGCATATGGCAATCTTGAAGGGATGTGACTGAATAAAAGAAAAATATGAAAAATTAAGACACACAGACACTAGCTTAAGTACTGTACCAATTGGTTATGACTGTCTAATTTGGCAGCATCATTCCTCAAGAACTAGGATAGAAAAAAAAAGAAGAAAGCCAACACAGTAGTTTGGTTACAATCATTTTAGAAAGAGGAAGCAACATTAGAATTGTTAAAGGGAATCGTGTTGGTCCTAGATTTCTGCATACAGTCAGCTTCACTGTGTAGATTACCACTTGCAATTTCATGAAAAAGAGCAGCTGTAAACTTTGGCATCTCAAAAGTCACATTTTTCCACATGTGAGGACATTAACACAAAGCCTCACTCATGCATTTTTGAATAAACTTTCAAACTAAGAAGAAAAAGGACTTACATACGTAAGCCTCTATGATCTTCAACCAGATGCCACATATTGCTTAAATTTCATGGTTCCCAGTATGTTTTAATTATTCAAAAGCGTTAAAAAGCAGTTTGCTACCAAACGTATGCCATCTCCCACGCTGCCTCCTACCCTGCCAGCCCTCCCGAGCTCACGCATCCTTCTGTGGGGCCCATGTTGGACCTCACTGCCGAGACCCCACGCTTCTCCCCAGCCCTCCCGTGCCAAGGCCACAGTGCTGGCTGGCGTCCCCGCCGCCGGCTTGCGGACACCCGACGGGACACTCGTGCCGCCCGGCCCGGGGCGGTCAGAAGGGGCGATGCGCAGGCCTCACGGCAGCCCCGAACACGGAGCTCGCCTCCAGCTCGTGGGGAGCGCCCCGAGCCCCGGCAGCGCTTGCAGAAGCGCCGCAGGAGTGGCTACAATCGCCCCCACGGCCCGCCTGGCTGTCCCTGCCCCTCTTCCAAAGGCC